>JADBJO010004686.1:10000-23982 GCA_016801955.1 Conus betulinus
CACACACACGCACGCACGCACGCACACACACACACACACACACACACACGCACGCACGCACGCACGCACGCACGCACGCACGCACGCACGCACGCACGCACGCACACACGCACGCACGCACACACACACTGACTGACTGAAACCAATTTATTGTCAGATTAACTCAAAGTTGTACTGACCATACACACACACACACACACACACACACACACACACACACACACACACACACACACGCACGCACGCACGCACGCACGCACGCACGCACACACACACACACACACACACAGAAGAAGAAGAAGAAGAAGAAGAAGAAGAGACCCTGCCTTTGTACTGAACGTAAACTGATGTTCAAGACCCTATGAGTCCTCTAGCACGTGCACATTAGCTTCCATCCATTTCAGTAGCTTTGCTTCACTTGCTTTTCTCCGTTTTTCTGCCCATGTGTTAAACGTGTACATGAAAGGATTAATAGCAGAGTTTAAAGGAAGTACGAATATAGTTAGAGCAACATTGACTTCTCCAGGGATTGAAATATCATTCGATGACAACATTCCACACAGTCCAATGGGAAACCAGCACATGAAATCTGTCACAGCAATACTGATCAGCCGCCGGGCTATGTCATATCCTGTGACAACTTGGTTGTGTTTGCTTTCAAGGCATTGCGTTGTATTGACCAAAAGATGATGGCCTGGCCAGAAGAGATGAGCAGGATAAAGTAAGATTAAAGATTATTAATACACCAACAGAATACAACCTTCCTTTAAACTCCTGCCTTGTAACAGGGAGTGGAATGCAGACACCTGTCTGACTGTAAAACTCCCAGCGTTTTGTCAGTGGAAATAAAGGGAAAGCAGCTAAAAGAAAACCAACCAACCAACTCAATAGACAAGCCACTGAAGCTGATGATCTGTCAAATCGCAGAGTGCTGAACGGAAAACTAACAGCGATGAAACGATCCAGTGTGATAAGGCAAATGATCAGAGCTGACACCTCACTGGACAGGAGAGACAAAAAGCCCGCCACATGACAGATCACACTGCTTTTCCACGTGTCATCATAATGGAGATATTGACCTCTGAACTTCTCATCAGCTGCTCCAATAATAGTAACATAGAGTCCCATCAGAAAGTCAGCCATGGTAAGGTTGATGACAAACGCATTGAATCCACTCATTGAGCTTGTCTTTCTTCCTAACAATCGTGCACAAAAGCAGAGTATGTTTCCTGACAGGGACACACAACTTATGAGCCAGAGAAACACACGGTACGTCCATGATTGCAGTAAATCTTGACACGATGAAATCTCGTCTTTTGGTGCAAAGCAAAATCTTTTCGTCAAAGCCATGTGGAAGAACCACATTGCAACAAAGTTTATAGTTTCCCGTCCACATAGAAAAAGAGTGATAGAGATGTGTGAAAATGTCAGCTTGAAACACTTTCACTGGACTGCCATCCATGTGCAGTTCAGTCAGATGAGGCAGGGATGGAAAAACTACTGAGGAAAGTGTGAATGGAAGTGGAAGTCAGATTCAGCTTCTCTATGCGGTGAAAAGGTAAGAAGACTTGAAGATCAAGCACTGTGAGCGTGGTATGTGACAGGTCTATGGTTGTGAGCCTGTTCTGCTTGTCCGTGAATGGCTGGTCCAGGAAGAGATAGGTCAGAGGGTTTTTAGACAGCAGCAGTATTCCTAAATGTTCCAGATCGAGGAAAGGTGCCAAGCTGACTGCTGTCAGTTTGTTTTGACTGAGATCAAGATATTTTAAATTCGGGAATGTCGTATTAGGGATGTGGGTAATGGAACACCGGACAAAGAGGACATGAATGAGATATATATTGTTGCTGACATCAGACAGTGTCATGCCAGAACCTGTGGCATCCAGGTAACGGAGCTGAGGGAAGAGTGCTGCAAGGAATGGCTGACCACACTGAAATGTGTAGCCTTGACACTGGCAGTGTAATGGACACGTCATGTCACACACAGTAATTCATCGTCATGCAATGGGCAGTGAGACCATCCATCACATAAATCATCACTGTGCAAACATACAGTGGAAGTTCTGCATCGAAACAGACCAGGGCATGTCATGTTCGCACACCCCTCTCTTCGTCCTGGTGGTCAATACAGTCATACATTTCATTGCACCGTGTGTAGACAGGCAGGCAGTCCTTGAACTCACCAGGACAACGATAGTGACTAGCAGGACAAGAGTCGTTCGGTTTCATTGAATATGCTGAATATGAGCTGAACTCTGTCTCATAATTCAAATCGATAATAACAGGGGATGAAAAAGGTTTTATCTCCACGCGCAGCACTTGCTACGATAACTGGACAGGAAAGTTCGTCTGATTCATCCCAGCAATCGAACCTTTGGTTGCACACTCTGATATGTGACACACACTGACCACTGGAACACGTAAAATGTATTTACACATGGATGATGATCACAGAAAGATTCATCAGTGTTATCCTGACACTCTGATACAAAGTTACACACCAGGGTGTATGCTAACACACGACGTTCATCACTGCAGGTAAATAAAGGAGTTAAGGCGACGTGGTGATCTGGTGAGTAAGCGTTTCTGTTTACGTCAGAAAAGTGGTGAACAAAGGTGCAGGATGTATCAGTTTGACAAAATTCTTTGTACAAATTATGGTCACACAGGAAAAACATGTATGTCATATGGCCTTCATGGCATATAGTCATAGTGTGTGGCCTCATTGGAGAGCGAGTCAAAACAAAATATTTTTGAAGGAGACAACCTCGTATTACATATACTTCATTGAATGTAGATGTACACATTGCATTAACATGTTTGGAAGGTCCAAACAACTTACTGCAAGATTGTGAATCAAATGACACATAGAAAATCATATTTCAGAGCATGATAAAGCACTGTTTTGTCTTCACTGATCACAACTTGCCTATACAATGAGCGTAATGGCGTTCTGAAGATGGATGTGTTCACGGAATAGAATGCTACGTCTTTGCATGTTCTATTTCTTTGAAGCCCATGATTCCAGTCATGCACGCAGGTGGGAGAGGTCAGTGTACCTCCCAGTGAAACGCAGTAGTCAGTAGTTGTTTTCGTTGAGGTCCGTTTTACAACTGTCATTGACAAATTTGCACAAGGTTTTATAAAACGTTAAACGGCCTCTACATGACCGGTCCATTGTGTAAACTTGATCAAGACTGACGGAACAAAACTCTTCTTCTTTTAAATAAATATTGAGATAATTTTCTCAATGTCCACACCCACCAAAGCATGCATACATTGACAAAATAGTGTTATATTGATTTACATGTTCCCAGTGGGTCTCTACTGCTTTTAGGTAAATGTCGTAAAACGTTTCTAAAACATTCTAGTCAAAATCTAACGTTAATGAAACAAGTGTGAATATGGGAGTGACTATTTCCATGAACTCGTTTGAAGACTAATGTTTTAAATATGCTTTGAAGACGTTCACATTCTCGTCCTTGTCATGTTGTTGAATGGTCTGTTTTATCCACCAAACAAACTTTTGGTTTCCCCTTTCCATTTTACAGATGATGCAATGTAGTGCAAATAACATATTAAAACATGGTAGTTGATCATTTTGTGTGTGCGTGTGTGTGTGTGTGTGTGTGTGTGTGTGTGTGTGTGTGTGTGTGTGTGTGTGTGTACAATCATCGCAGCAGGAAATATATAGAAAAAAAAATGAGAAAACCATGCTGGTTGGCAGGTCTCATTCAAATGAAACAAACGATTTATTTTAGATCATACTATCATTAGAGTCTGAACAGCATCTGAAACTTAAATAATTATCAGCTTGACAGCTTTTTAATCAGGGACACTTCACACACATCAAATTACTCTGGAAACATTGTCACTTTGCAGCACAGTTTCACGGTGAAGGACAGCGTTCGTATCAGCTCTGAAGATATGTTTGTCTGTTTTTCTTTTACCTCTCTTCAACGGAAATCTGTAATTAGGTTTAAATACGTAACTGATTATCATATACCGATCACGTGTGTCCTTACAGCTTATAACAAAACAACAGTTTTGATGTTTTTTTTTTGATGACAGTTTTTTATGTTTAGTCTGGTAGCCATTAGGTTTTGATGTTGCCACCATTTTTTGTACCTAAGTGGTTTCATAATCCATCATGTTTTGTCAGGTGTCCAAGAGGAGAGGTGGTAGGCAACCCAAAACCATGTCAAATACGAGTGCAAGAAAAAAAAAAATGGGTGAAAGGAGAGGTTGTCCATACCAAGAGTCCTCCATCTGAAGAAAAATCGCATGATGATTTGTTTAGATTTACAAAACCTAAGAAGATCAGGATTTCCAATCGCATACGTCAACCTGTTCAGATCCATGAAACTGTTGTAGCTTATTCCAAAGGAGAATAAATGAATTGCTTTTCTAACTGAACCGGATACAAATTTCAACTTTCTAATGAGAATCTAGGTATGCAGCCATCCAGTGCTGATCATGTGAGACATTTACAACTGATGGACGATACTGAAGCTCAATACCATACACATAGCATGCACACCCTGTGAGGGAGATATTGGATCTGCATTAAAAAAAAAAAAAAAAGAAAAAAAAAAAAAACTTCCCTCTGACGTCTTACATATCCAGGCTGCCTGTATATCAGGGGAGGAAAAACAGGGACATATGCGACCACCATTCTAAAACTTGTGTCTCAAAGGCAGGAGCAAAGTCATTCAAAAGCTGATGAAAAGTGAAACAATCCATTTGAAAGACAGAATTGTTGAAGACCTCACCATGAGGAATGACATGCTTTTCATCATCGAGCAGCTGATCACCTTGAGACCCTACGTGATGGACGTCAGAAGGTAAAGCATTTCCAGGTGCACAGAATCAATGAGATGGCTGACCTGAACTGACTGATTATCAATGTTACAACTCCCTTAACAATGCCAGAGAGACATGCAAATCCAGCAGTGACAACTGATGCTCCAATACATTAGTAGGCATCCTTCAGTCTCGGAAGACTATGGAGTTGCGCTCTAAGTGTCTATTATGGTACAGCGACGGGTGTGGCTGGCAGTCCGACGAGGGAATGACAGTCTCTGTGGCAGAGGGCACAGGTGAAGTCTGATGCTGGTCTGTCTGCCTGGGCTGCAGCCTTTCTTCTCATTCTCTTTTCCCCGTGCTGCTGAGCGAGTGTCTCTTCAAACTTGGAGAGACCTTTCTGCACAGTCTGTCTCCAGGCTGACCGTTCAAGGGCTGTTGCTTCCCAGTTGTTCTGGTCAATGTTCAAGGCTTTTAGGTCCCTCTTGCACACGTCTTTGAATCGCAGCTGTGGTCTGCCTGTGGGACGTTTTCCCTGCACAAGTTCTCCATAGAGGAGGTCTTTAGGGATCCGTCCATCATCCATGCACACGACATGGCCGAGCCAGCGCATACGTCTCTGTTTCAGCAGCGTGTACATGCTGGTGCATCCGGCTCTTTCCAGGACAGTGTTGTTTGGGGGACCTTGTCCTGCCAGGTGATGTTCAGAATGCGTGTGGGGGCTACGAATATGGAAAGCATTGAGCTTTCGCTCTTGTCAGGCACGCAAAGTCCAAGACTCGCTGCAATACAGGAGGGTGCTCACGACGCAGGCTCTGTAGATCTGGATCTTTGTGTGCTCAGTCAGCTTGCTGTTGTTCCATGCTTTCTTTGTCAGTCTGGTCATGGTGTTAGCTGCCTTGCCGATGCACCTGTTGAGCTCTGCGTCAAGTGAGAGGGTGTCTGAGATATTTGAGCCCAGATAAACAAAGTCATGGACGACATCCAGTTCATGGTCATTGATGCTGATTACTGGGGGAGAGTCAACATCCTGTCCCATGACCCGTGTTTTTCTTCAAGCTTATGGTAAAGTCCGAAGTCTTGGCAGGCATCGCTGAAGTAAGTCAGGAACTGCTGTAGGTCCTTAGCTAAGTGGGTGGTTACTGCTGCATCGTCTGCAAAGAGGAAGTCATGCAGGCACCTCAGCTTGACTTTAGTCTTGGCTCTTAATCTGGAGAGGCTGAAGAGCTTTCCATCTGTCCTGGTTCAGAGGTAGATACCTTCAGCTGCAGGACCAAATGCGTCTTTCAGCATCACAGCAAAGAAGATTCCAAACAGGTGGGAGCAGGACGCAACCCTGTTTCACTCCACTCTGTATGTTGAAGGCAGCTGATGTTGAACCGTCAAAGACGACAGTGCCTTTCATGTCTTCATGGAAGGATCTGATGATGCTGAGAAGTTTGAGTGGACATCCAATCTTGAGGAGGATCTTGAAGAGGTCATCCCTGCTGACCAGATCGAAAGCCTTCGTGAGATCTATGAAGCAATGAAGAGTGGCTGCCTTTGCTCCCTACATTTCTCCTGAAGTTGTTTAAGGCAGAGAAGATCATATTTATAGTGGATCTGTTGACACGGAAACCACACTGCGATTCAGGATAAACTTGCTCTGCAAGTACTTGGAGCCTCTTCAGTACTACTCGTGCAAAGACTTTCCCAACGATTCTAAGGAGAGATATGCCACGATAATTATTGCAATCGCTTCTGTTACCTTGTGTTTTGTACAGCGTGACGACCTTGGCATCCCTCATGTCTTGTGGTACTTTCGCCTTCACTCCAGCAGAGGCAGAGGATTTCATGCAACTCAGTGATAAGTGTCTCTTTACAACACTTCAGTACTTCGGCGGGAATACCGTCTTTCCCTGGTGCCTTGCCAGAGGCAAGAGATTCCAGGGCTTTGTTGAGTTAGTCTACAGTTGGTTCTCTGTCAAGCTCTTCCAGTTCTGATAGATGCTCTTAATGTTGCCTGTGTCAGCTGCGATCTGGATCTGGGAGCAGAGCTGAAGCCAATAATCGTTGGCGCATTGCCTGGCACACTGCTGGACTTTGCTGCGAGCAGCACCGGAGAACCTGGAGGTTCTGCTCACTGGGATTGGTTTTGTATGCTGTCAGGGCGTTTTCTCTTGGCCTCAATGACTGGTGTCATTTCTTCTAAATGGGCTTCGAACCCAATCAGCTGACTTGCTGGTCTTTTTGCCAAAAGTGGACATGGTGGCGTTGTAGACAGCATCTCTGAAGTGTTCCCATCGGTCATGGGCATTGCAGAGGGTGGGCCAGGGAGAGAATCCTCCAACACGCGCGCGAACTCCTCCACTTTTCTGATCGCGCGTGTTTTGCTGGTGTCGATGCGAGGCCGGCCCTCCTTTCTCGTACTGTGCAGTATCTTTGTGTGGAGCTTCACTTTGCTGCACACCAAAGAGTGGTCAGTGTCACAATCGGCGCTCTGGTAGCTGCCAGTGATCTTGATGCTGGATGACACGTCTGGTGAGGATCAGATCGAGCTGATGCCAGTGTTCGGATCGAGGGTGTCTCCAGGAGACTCGATGCTGAGGCTTCGTGTTGAAGAAGGTGTTACTGACGCACAACCCATGATGACAGCAGAGCTCTCTAGCAGGCGCTGGCATTCTCGTTCATTTTTCCCAGTGCCGAACTGACCCAAGCAGGTGGGCCAGGAGTTGTGATCGACACCTACTCTGGCGTTGAAATCGCCTGTGATGAACAGTAATTCTCTGTCAGGAATTCTCCTTATAGCAGCACTGAGGTCGTCATAAAACTTTTCTTTTGGTTCTGCGGTGGATGCCAAAGTTGGTGCGTAGGCACTAATTAGACTGACTGGTCCCGATGATGTTTGGAGTTGGAGAGACAGGATTCATTGTGTTCCTTCTACTGGTGGGGTTATGGACTCCAATAATCTGTTTCTAACTGCCAATCCCACGCCGTGTTTCTGAACTCGTCTGATGGTTTGCCCTGCCAGTACAGGGTGAAGTCTCTCTCCTCTCACAGATCCTGTTTCTGGGAGCCTGGATTCTTGAAGGGCGACAATGTCCATCTGCAGTCTGCTCAGTTCTCTGTCGATGACGGCTGTCTTGCGAACATCGTTTACTTCCTGTAGGTCGTCAGAAAAGCCTGGTGTCATTGTCCTTACGTTCCACGTACCCAGTTTAAGGGCAGAAGTTTCATTTTTCTGTTGCCTGGTGCATAGTTATCGATCTGCTTGTCGGTTTTCACCCTAAACCCCACGCGCCTAGTGAGCCTAATGGACCGTGGCGGGGCAGCACCGTACTGGCTGGGGGCTGCCCAGCTTAAGGCAGTAGCTGCCCAGTGAGATGCGTGATCTCTCCCATCGTCGGAAGCAGCCCCTGGCCTCTGACTCTATGCCAATTGCGTATGCAGACGTATAACCAGTAGACTGCTACTACCCGTGTTTTATAGACGCTGCAAAGCGAAGGTGGAGTGACCTCTCCAGAGCGCAAAGCCTGGGTAAGTAAGTATAGGAGGGCAAGCTGTTACAAATGCAGCAGACCCCCCCTCTCCACGTCGCTGGAATGGTCCCATGGAAAGGCAAACGCGATATACATGGTTCCAGTGCCATCACAGGAGTTGCCAGAACGTTGCTGTATACAGCCTCGGATTGCCTTGGGGACTCTGACTCCGGATTTTTCCTCAGGGTTGACTCCCGAAGCCTTTCCTTAGAGTGGGTATAGCCACAAAGCAGCGGAGGCCTGAGATCAGAGTTTTCCTTCTCTTAGGTGGGCTGTCTTCCCAGACTAATGAGCCCCATCTGCCCAAGAAGGGATGTTAGCCCCACACAAACCCGTTTAACTCTGGTGAGTTGGTCTACATTAGTCTGACCTCTACCCTTCGACCTATCCAGCTTGGGTGGCCCTACCAGAGCATACAGCTCCTGCTGGCATAGCTCTCTGGGTCACAGAGGTACACAAGCTCCCACACCACGACAAGGAGTAGACCGTATAGACGCGATGCTCCAGTACAGGTGACGACATAACCAGTGCAGCCACGTGTTCCCTGATCTCCAGCCCTCACGCCCAGACAGTGTGACTGTACGACAAACTGTGCTATGAATGGGTATGAATCCTACCTCTGTTTCCGGACTGTGGGGCAGACGATCTTTTGTTTACATGCGTGCAAACGCACTGTTCATCCACGTAACACACCAGTCGAGAGACATAGGCGATAGGGGCAGGAGGAGGGGGGGGGGGGGGGGGGGGGGGGGGGGGAGGAGCAAGATCTGAAGTGGGACTTACAGCTTGTTGTGGTGAAGCGTTGTATGTGTGAAACTGTGCAAAGTGATTCTGGCCAGAGTTATCAATTCAACCGAGATAAGGGACTCTCACGTTACCTCTGGAAATGAATGTATGGCGTATTTGTGTAGCAGAAGTGGTTTGATTGCCAATTTGATATGTGAATAGATTTGCTGGTATGGCGTATTTGTGTAGCAGAAGTGGTTTGATTGCCATTTGATATGTGAATAGATTTGCTGGTATGCTAGTATTGTTTCCCTTCAACTTTTTTTTTTTCTCTCTCTGTGATTTGTGTGGTGAAAGTAGTATGAGTGCCAGTATTGGTGTGTGGCCAGTATTTTTTTGTATCTTAGTATCCATTTCCATCATCTTCCTTCTCTCTCTTTCTTTTGACTGACCCCTTTGGTTACACGCCACTGAATTGGTGAATCTCAGGTACATTTATGATTTCCTGACACAAGTTTTGTTTTTTGTAACGTGTGTGTGTGTGTGTGTGTGTGTGTGTGTGTGTGTGTGTGTGTGTGTGTGTGTGTGTGTGTGTGTGTGAGTGAGTAGGTGGGTGTTTGAGTGCAGTTTACATTAATGTAACGATTGTCTTTTACTGGATGAGTACAATGAACCAAAAAGAATTTTGCCATCCTAGAGCCAAGACTTGAGATAACTAGTGCAGTTTTTCAATGTTTTGAAACTGTGTTTTTTGTTTGTTTTGTTGTTTGTTTTCCTCTCTTGCCTGTTATGCGTGTACAACTGGACACTATGTACTGTTTTCGTCTTCTCTTCTATGAGAAATATATATGATACCAACCTGACTGCATTAACATTTTTCTGTCGAAAGGACATACCTCTACAAGTAATTCTTGGAAGTACATTGTGAATCAAATGCGTGCACATTTGAAGATGATACAGAGCGAAATCACCTTGAAATATATTAAACGTACGAATTTCTCACGATTCACAAGAATGTGTAGGAATCAATTTGTAGAGACATTGTAGAGATGAAAACTTGATTCATAACTTTGATAAAAAGACTTATCAATTTTCTAGGAAGGACTGAAATGCTAAAGTCACTTGTACTTTAAAAATTGTTTCTTTAACTAATAGTACCAAATTCACTACATGATTAAAACACACCCAGTTCAGACGTATTGCTGCCGATTCATCTGGAACATGAAACTGGACAGAATAAACAGAACAAGTGTAATGGAAGTATATAGGTGTTCTTGACACATCAGACTTGAAAACGTACATTTTACCTTTTGAACTGTCATGGTTAAGGCATGACACCACACTGACCACGAGCGGAAGAGCATAATATCCAAAGATGTCCGTTTTGTCCAGCGACTAGAACAAATAGATCCTAGTTTTACCTCTTAAGAACGGGTATTCGTTTTGACACGTTATCTTCAGAGCACATAAAACAGCATGTTAGCCAATCAAATCAAAACGGTCTACAAATATGTTGGCAGAGCCAATGTAAGTTAATGAAATGTCCAAAATTGGGGATAGGTTAACCACCACAAGCCATGGCCACAAAGGGTATTCATAGGCTGCCGGATTTATATTAAATAACACTATGTTAACATATACAAAATGTAAGGAAAGAAAAAGCTCACACTGAAACATTAACAAATATGAGATGAATGTCACCGTTTCAATGGAAATCTATACTGTATAAGCAAAAATTAGTATTACAGATATCAATGACTTGATGAGTTTTCAATTGGAAACGCATTTCGCTAACGACCCCATATATATGTATATAACTGAGAGAGAGAGAGAGAGAGAGAGAGAGAGAGAGAGAGAGAGAGAGAGAGAGAGAGAGAGAGATTCAGATTCAGATTCAGATGGTTTACTGACGTAAACATTTGCTCATATCACAATGGATTTGTTACATCATTTGTGTCGGACATTGCAGACTCTAACGTTAATTTGAAAGCGACAGACACACAAGAAACACATACAAAAAGAAATAACTACAAAACGCGCGCGGGCGCGCGTACACACACACACACACACACACACACACACACACACACACACACACACACACACACACACACACGCACACCAATGCGCGAGCATGCGCGCGCACATACACGCACAATCTCTCTCTCTCTCTCCTCCCCCCCTCCCTCCTCTCTCTCTCCCCCCCCCCCCCCCCCCCCCCCCCCCCCCCCCCCCCCCCCCCCCTGCTAACCAGCCGACAGAAAGGCATGCACGCACACAGTAAGATACTGAATACATGGCCATCAGCCCAGGTAGAATAAAGAGAAAAAAAGCAATTTAACTCACGAAGTTTGACTACCTAATCTTAATTTCATACTATGATAAATAAAACGAGCAATATCATTCATAAAGTTCCGCTGTTCAGAATTGGTAATTCCTTTGACGAATTTTGAGTCAGGTGACATGGGATATATTTTGTTCTCAATTGTACAGTACGCTGACAGTAGAACAGAAATGAAATAACAGGCAACGGCAATAAGTCCATGGAAAGATCTGGGTAATCGCGGAATTTATGAGTTGTAATATCTGTAAGACCAAGTCTGAATCGTATGAAGATATCCCTTAATGCCTTATTCTGATACACTCGAAATACGCTTCTAATGAAACTCGGATTTAAACGTTTTGTATATGGAATTTCTGTCATGTTCCTGGAGCCTACTGCACCATCCTTGTTTCCAACAATCAGTTAAACGTTCCTTGAAAAGTCTTAGAACCAAGGCACATTTTCCACACCTCAATTAAGCCACACATAACCAAAACCGTACATCGTAAGCAGCTTGTAGATATCTGATACCCAGCACGTTTTGCTATTGCTGTCTAGATTTAAAAGCATATTGTAAGCTTTCTTTGGCAGTCTTTCATTGTTCATTCTTGTGAGGCGAATCCAAAATCGGACAGCGTTTGTTTTTGCGTCTATACTTATTGGTACTCTACCTGTTTCCCATACACCATGTCATTTGGTGTTCTGGCGCCACATTTAATAATTTTTTCAACGCAAATGTATGAGCCTTTTCGATATGCATTTGCTCTAACATTCCCCAGATTTCAGATCCATAGAGTAAGATAGGTTTTATCTGGGCATCAAACAATTTAAAGAAAATGTAGGGAGAAAAATCTCCTAACTTCCATAACGTTTTAAGTATTTCCACAATACCTAGTTTTGCCTTTGCTGTCTGTTTTTGCATGGCGAGTGAGAATCTTAAACGAGTAGTCAGCCATACGCCTAGATATTTGTACGAGTTTACCACTTCCATTTCAGATTTACCGTAAAACCATTTTTCATGGCGAGATATACAGCCCCCATTTCTAAACACCACAATATTGGATTTCTCTAGGTTAACCGAAAGATCAAGAGAATCTGCATTTTTTTCTCAGTAAATCTAATTGCAGCTGTAGGCCCTTTACTGTATATGAAAGCAAAGCAACATCGTCTGCAAAAAGAATAATAAATAGTTCAACGATGTCAGGGTGTAGCTGAACACCGTGTTTACCGTTGTGGATTATGTCAAGTGATAGTTCATTTATCATAATTGAGAATAACAGAGGACTTGTAATTTCACCCTGTTTTAAGCCTTTCTGGCAGAAAAAGAAATCAGTCAGACCTGCACCACTACCGCATCTAACACACGCTTTTACCACCTTGTACATGCTTTGAATAGCACTTAACATTTTTACCCGATATTCCGTTCTTCAGCATGGTAGGCCATAACTTAGCATGGGAAATAAGATCAAATGCCTTCCTAAAATCAATGAAAGCGACGTAAAGTTTTTTGTTACACGCTAGATGTTTTTGAATAGCAGCAAAAAGTGTAAAGACATGATCAATAGTGCAATGGTCTTTTTTCTAAATCCGGCTTGTTCCTCGCCAATGATTCCTTTATCTTCCATCCAGTCTGCCAGGCGTTTATTTTAAAATATAGCTGTATAGTTTACTACATACATTCAAAAGAGAGATGCCCTCTGTAATTATTGGGATCATGAGGATTTCCACGTTTATACAGAGGTTGAATGATAGCTTCTGTCCATGAATCTGGGTACTGTCCTGAAGTGAAAATAAAGTTGAATAATTCTTCTAAATAAGGCAGTATCCATGTGTACGAATAAAAGAGTACCTCAGGAATTAGTCCATCTGGACCACCTGCCTTATTGCTTTTTTAAATGTTTGATTGAATCGATGATTTCTTCGCGGGTAATAACCGAATTTAAGCTATTTATTACTTGGTGTTCAACATTATTATTCTCCTCACAAACAATCGATGGTTGTGGCTGTAATGTTGCTTCAAAAACATTCGCAAAATGGTTTCGCCAGTCTTCCTTCGAAATGTCCCCCAATGAATTCTTTTGCGTATGTCTGACATTTTTTAAGAGTAGTCCAAAACAATTTAGAGTCGTTGGTAGCATTCAATAATTTGTTTCTAAGACCAGTTTTATACATATCAGACTTAGCTTTCAGTAAATCATCGTAGCATTTCTTCTGTTCCAAGTACTCATTTAAATTTGCATTGGATCGCTCATGTCTGAAGATTCTTAGGGAACTTTTTACGGACGCTTTTATTGTCCTGCATACTTTGTTAAACCATACTTGTTTTTTTCGGGAAGCCACCAAATCTCAGTTGTTTTAACATACATTCTGAAGCCAATGTCAAAGTATCATTGAACACAGCAATAGACACATTGACATCTACACTTATCATTCGTTTGGCTTCCCCCAAAGCAGTTATGGAATTGGGTCTGATTAGGCTGTCCTTAAACACATCGTAGTAGTCAGGATTCCAAACAAGTTTTTGTACACATAAACTCTTTTCTTTCAATCTTTCCATAACCATTACACCTCAAGGTTAAAACAATAGGCATATGTTGAGAATCAATTCTTTC
>JADBJO010004686.1:51458-53958 GCA_016801955.1 Conus betulinus
CATTGTTTATATGATGTTCACACACACCCCTTCATAAGGGGTCGTGGGCTATTGTGAAAAAATAAAACTCATCCGAATCCTCTCTCTCTCTCTTCTCTCTCTCTCTATCTCTCTCTATCTCTCGCTCTCTCTCTCATCGCACCCCAACCCCCCTCCCCTTTCTCTCTCTCTCTCTCTCCTCTCTGCTCTCTCGCTCCTCGCCCCCCCCCAACCCCCCATTTTCTCAACCTCTTCTCTCTCGCTCACTCTCCTCGCCCCCCCCCCCCTTTTCTCTCTCTCTCTCTCTCGCTCCTCGCAAACTCACCCCCCCCACTTAACCCACCATGTCTATCCCCTCTCGCTCACATAGATCTCGAGCTCACTATCCTAGCACACCAACACAACAACCCTTCTCTATATCTCCCACGCTCGCGCCCTATCTCTATCTCTCTCTCTCTCTTTATCGACTCTTCTCCTCGCACCTCTCCTGATATCTCTCTCGCTCTAGATAGATCTCCTCGATCTCTATTCTCTCTCTATCCTTGCCCTCCTCTCCCTCTCTCTCTCTCTCTCTTTCTCTCTCTCCTTTGCCCCTCCTCTCACCCCCCCCTCTCTCTCTTTCTCTCTCTCTCCTCGCCCCCTCTCTCTATATCTTATATACCTCTCCCTCCCTTCCCCGACTCTGGCTCCTTTTATTCCACATTCTCTATCAGTTCTCTCTCTCTCGCCTCCTTCTTGTCGCGCAAGCGACACACACACCCTCTCTCTCTCTCTCTCTCTCTCTCTCTCTCTCTCTCTCTCTCTTCTCTCTCTCTCTCTCTCTCTCTCTCTCTCTCTGGTGGGTGTGTGTGTGTGTGTGTGTGTGTGTGTGTGTGTGTGTGTGTGTGGTGGTGTGTTGATATTGTTGATATTGTTGTTATTGTTGTTGTTGTTGTTGTTACAGCGAGTTACTCCTAAATAGCTGATATTTACAGCGGAGAGTTGACAGTCCCGGTCAGGTCAGCCATATGATGGTGACCTCTCTCTCTCTCTCTCACTCTCTCTCTCTCTCTCATATAGCCCCACCAAATAATCACACACACACACACACACACACACACACACACACACACACACACACACACACACACACTCACACACACAGAGGATAGATGCAGAATAACCCACATAGCAGCTGTGCTCAAATATCTCGACTTCGGAATGCACGTTCGTCTCCTTGTTGTTTGCTTTGGACCGCACAACGTTGGCAAGCGCTGGGATACCTTCATTGTTTAATCCCCCACCTCACCCCACCCCATTGTCTCCCTCCTGTCCCCCTATCTCTCCCCACCTCCATTTTTTTTTCTCCTCTGCTTCTCTCCTCCACTCTTCCTCCCAAACCCCCACCCCACCCCCCACCCCCACCCCCATTTTTTTTTCTACATCCCCTTGAGCATAAGCCGCTTCTGTTTCCGTTTTTTTGCCATTTTGTGTAAATCAAGTCAACACATTAAAAAAAATACTGCATTTGTGCTGAATGGCAAAGGGTGTACACAGATGTGAGTGTGTGTGTGTGTGTGTGTGTGTGTGTGTGTGTGTGTGTGTGTGTGTGTGTGTGTGTGTGTGTGTGTGTGTGCGAGTGTGTGTGTGTGTGTGTGTGTGTGTGTGTGTGTGTATGTGCGCGCGTGTGTGTGTGCGTGTGTGTGTGTGTGTGTGTGTGTGTGTGTGTGTGTGTGCGCCTGCATGTATGTGCACGTGTGTGTGCGAGGTGCGTGCGATGTGTGTGTGTGTGCGCGCGCGCGCGCGCGCGTGTGTAATTTGTGGGTTTGTGTGAGCACACGTATCTGCGCGGGAGCAGTTCGTGGAGTCCTTCCAGGGACTCCCACACAACAACAGAAGAAACACAAGTCGTCGTACCGACGACCTCTGAAGCCCTGTCACGCACCAGCTCATTGCTGACCACACGGACAACCTTCCAACACCCCCCACGGGGCGGAGATAGCGGCTGGGTTCATGCTGCACCCCACACACCGGTTGGCAGTGCACACACGATGTCTACTGACCCTCGGTCCGTCTCTCCACAACCCCACGGGGCAGAGACAGTGGTTGGGTAAGGGCTGTACCCCACACCTGGATGGCAGTCAGTCCAGGTCGGACAGGGGGGCTTCACCGGCACCTAGGGAACTGGCAGCCAGCGAGGACCTGTCTTCAATTTCCCTTTGGCTCTCTGAAAGTGTTGCTCGGCGGTAGCTCTCCGGAGACGGAAGGGAAATCCTCGCTCACCCGACTTACACAAAACGCAGGTAAGCAGCTCTCAGGTAAATAGGTTAACCAGGTTTTACAGGTGCACCGGTTGCGTTCCAACGTGTCCCCTAAATTTGGGACCGGACGATAATACGGTCTGTCACAATGCCTAATACGCTTTACTGCAGAAGTGTGAACGTTTTTCCATGTGGGCGTTGTCTAACAGACCCCACACCTGATGCGTATGTCAGAACTGGTTGTATCTACTAAATGAAAGGGACTTCTTACAAAACCACAC
>JADBJO010004686.1:58958-71458 GCA_016801955.1 Conus betulinus
AAACAGAAATAGTTTCCAGAGAGAAAGAGGATCAGTAGAACTAGTTCATGTATTTGCGGGAGAGAGAGAGAGGGGGATAAGGAGAGTGTTGGAGGGGGAGAGAGAGAGGAGCGGAGGGAGAGGAGAGGGAGAGCGGACCAAAAGTAAATTTTTAAGATCGGACCATCATGTAATTGGTCATATTGACATCGATTGAAGGCTTTATAAACGAGAATTCCATAAGCAGCTGCCAGAGTACAACAAGCTGGATTTAAACAGATCTATTCTCGGAAGAAGTACTTTTATCTTGTAAACATGACGAATCTTCTTCATTTCGAATCTATTATCAAAGTCATAGGGGCACGGTCGGAATTATTTTAAACATAGAGATAGCTTTGTTGTAAAACTAGTTTCCATTTTAGAGGCAGAATTCCTGAATGTTTATATTCTGAGAAAGTAGGGGAGGAGGACTTCAGGAGGATCAGTTTTAATGGCACGTCTATGTAAACTGAATAAAAGTTTTAAAATATTATCACTAGCGGAATCCCATATTGTTGAGGCATAGTTTATGTAAGATTCAAATAGGCATGAAAGAACAACTTACGGCTATGTTGGTCTAAAAAAGTTGTTTCATTCTGGAAAGCTGGTAAATCTTTCTGGACACATTTTTACATAATAACGCAATATGATTCGACCATGACAGATTGTTATCAATAAAAACACCTAGGATCATATGGTGATCAACTTCTTCAAGATTTTCTCCATAATACAAAGGTAATAGTTGCTGCAAGAAAGATTTTGACGTTTTTGTCTGGTAGTAATTAATAAGTATTTAGTTTTTGGGGGGTGGATTCCCATATGATTAAGTTCAGACCATTCCAATACTTGTTGATACTTTCTTGTAAGGAGATAAAAATGCTCTAATTTATCGTGACAGGTGTGGATAGTGGTATCATCGGCAAACATCTCACATAAAATTGTAAAAAAAACAGAGGTAGATCGTTTTATATATATAGAAAAAAAGTATGGCCCGAGGATTGAACCTTGGGGGACGCCGTACTTAACAGGTAGAATGGAAGAATTTGATCTATTTACCGAAACACACTGTTTCCTGTCTGAGAGAAATGAAGATAGAAGTTCCAAAGCGTTGTCAGTTAGGCCATAGATCTTTAATTTCTCAAGTAGAAGACTGTGGTCGATGACATCAAATGCTTTCATAAAGTCTACTACTAGAACACCTGTGATTTTATTATTGTTTATGTTAATAAGCCACTGGTCCACAAGATTAGTTAATGCTGTGTGACAAGAATGGTTGGCCCTGAATGCCGGACTGGTTTGGATGAAACAGATCGAAGGAGTTGAAGTGATTAAGAATGTGTTTGTTTATATGTCTTCCAAAGGTTTAGAGAGTATAGACAAGATGGTGATGGGTCTATAATTTGAGGGATCAGCATAGTCACCTGATTTATAGATGGGTATGACTTCAGCAACTTTAAAAGCTTTTGGGAATATAATTTTTTGCAAGGCATAGGTTGTAGATGTAATAAGCGTTTCGGCGATTACTGGGTCTGACAATTTTAAGATTTTCCCATCAATGCCATCAAGACCACTTGTGTTACTTTGTTTTAGGCTACTTAGAGATTTATACACTTCATGCACCATAAATGGTATATTGAAAGAGAGGATATATTTCTAGAATTGCAGTAGTCCTGAAGAATATCCATTTATTTTCTGACGTTGTTTATTTTTATTGTTAAGTTAGCTATGTCACAAAAATGTTTTTTTCAAGACATCGGATGATAAATCTTTTGGCGAGAGGTAGTATGACCTTTCACATTTTTATTAGTAAGCTCGTTTATCGCTTTCCAAATAGATCTGTTACCTGCTTTGGAAGAAATAAGATCTTGAAAATACTTTTTCTTAGACGATCGTTTTAGGTAATTGACTAAGTTTCTTTGTTTTTTATAGGAATCTCGACTCCCTGACACTAACAGCGACTCTCTTAAGTCGGTAGCAATGTCTATATCTTTAGTTATCCAGGTTTTTTTTTTAGGATTGTTGCTAACACGCATTGTTTTAAATGGGGGCATGCTTATTATAAACATTAAGGAAACTATGATACCAGACTTATAAAGCCTCGTCGGGGTCTGTGAATTGATAGACCATGAAAAGGAATGAGTTCATTAAATCCCGCTGAAAGGAGTCATTGTCAAATTTTGAAAAGGTTTCTGTAGGTAATTATCTTGTGGAAATTTTTTTGAACTTTAACTCCTCGCTTGGACCATGTAAAACACACCGGAGAATGGTCGCTACAACCGAACGTCGGTGAGCATATTTCTATCATGGTGTTAACTGAAGAAAGAGAGAGAGAGAGAGAGCGAGAGCGAGAGAGAGAGAGAGAGAGAGAGAGGGAGAGAGAGAGACAGACAGACAGACAGACAGACAGACAGACACACACACACACACACACACACACACACACACACACACACACACACACACAGAGGGACACACACACACACACACACACACACACCACACACACACACACACACGCGCGCGCGCGCGCGCGCGCGCACGCACGCACGCACACACACACACACACACACACACACACACACACACACACACACAGAGGGAGAAAAGAGACTGGGGGGGGGGGGGGGGGGGGGGAGGGGGAGACAGAGAGAGAGAGCGAAAGAGGAGGAGGAGGGGAGGAGGAGGAGGTGAAGGAAGAGGAGGGCAGCGCAGTAAACCGCGATGTGTACAGTGCCCACTGCAGTCAATTATGAATCGTCGCTTTCCTTCTCCATCCTACAACAGCCGCATAATCCCAGGAGAAAAGTCGATAAATCCCAACAGTCGTTGGACTTTATACTAACATTTCGGTTGGATGGGGGAGGTGGACGGTGGTGGGTGGGTGGGGGGGGGGGGGGGGGGGCGGATGGGGAGACCTCAAGACAGCAGATGTGCTACTGAATATCAACAGAGTGGTTTTCTTTGTAAGATTTCACGTTTGAAAAGACGAAGAATGTCAAATGTTTAAAAGGACAGCAGTTCTTTTTTTTTTTTTTTTTTTTTTTTTTTTGAGCTCCAACCCCTCCTCCCCCCGTTCATTTACTCTCCATCTCTTTCTATTTCGCCTTTTCCTAAGAGAGAGAAGAGAGAGAGAGAGAGAGAGAGAGAGAGAGAGAGAGAGAGAGAGAGAGAGAGAGATGTGCTCGTGCACACGCGCACACGCACACACATTCTACACACACACACACATACACACACACACACACACACACACACACACACTCTCTCTCTCTCTCTCTCTCTCTCTCTCTCTCTCTCTCTCTCTGACTGAAACCAATTTATTGTCAGATTAACTCAAAGTTGTACTCACACACCACACACACACACACACACACACACACACACACACACACACACACACACACACACACGCCGGGCGGGAGGGAGGGAGGGAGGGAGAGAGGGAGTGAAAAAGCAGCGATTGAGAATGGGTGGGGGTGGGGTCGAGGACTGAAGAGTGAGACGCGAGACCAAGACGAAGAAACGCATGAACGTGTAACATGACGAGATTCAGTGAAAGTGAAGTACTTTCCATACCTTAATGCTTGTATAAGCACAACATTAGCGGGGTGGGGGGTGGGGGGAGGGGGGGGGGGGGGGGGGGGGAGAGGGAGGAGGAGGGAGCGATCAGCAGAAGAAAGAGGGAAAAAAAAGTGCTGATAATGCTTTTTGGGGGGTGGGGGTGGAAGGGGCGGCGAGGGGGGGGGGGGGGGCGGTTGAGATGGGGCTTACGAGCAACGTTCGATGATTGAGGGGCGAGGGTGGAAAGCTGCATGTTGGAGTGGGTAATCGGTGTGCATGCGTGTTGCATGGGGGGGGGGGGGGGGGGGGGAGAGGAGAGGGGGGAGGAGGAGAGGGGGGAGGAGGAGAGGGGGGGTGGAAGCAAGGGGGGGGGGGGGGTGCGTGTTACGGCCGATTTGAGGTGGTTTCGTTGATTCCCGGTGTGTGTGTGTGTGTGTGTGTGTGTGTGTGTGTGTGTGTGTGTGTGTATGTGTGTGTGTGTGTGTGTGTGTGGGTGTGTGTGTGTGTGTGGTGGGGGGTGGGGGTAGGTGTGGTGTGTTGTGTGTCTGTCTGTGTGTGCGTGCAAGTGTATGTGTATGTGTGCGTGTCTGTCTATGTCTATGTGTGTGTGCAAGTATGTATGTGCGTTTGTGTGCGTGTGTGCGTGCGTGTGTGTGGTGTGTGTGTGTGTGTGTGTGTGTGTGTGTGTGTGTGTGTGTGTGTGTGTGTTGTTGTGTTGTGTGTGTGTGCGTGCGTGCTTGCGTGCGTGCGCTCTCTATCGCTATGTCTAGTGGAACATAGTTCAGTTTATGTCTACGGGGAAGTTAGTTTGAAAAGTCTGAGAGATCGGGGTCGTTGGATAGGTCAGTACTAAAAACTATCTTGATGATCGAACCATTCATCAGAAGTGGTCGAATTTTGCTTCAATTCTTTAGATCAGAGAACAGATTCAACAGTGCCCCAAACACGTTTAGGATCGCCACCACTGTTCACAAGTGCATATAAATTTGAGCGTTTGTGTTCAGACCTGTTAGGGCTAAGCAGATGTTTATACCGTCTCCTGGAAACTACATATATGCATCTGTGGTATATATCATTTGTAGATTGTTACTTTCATTACCAACATCAAAGTATATTGTCGCAAGCTCTGTGAAATGGTCGTAAAGCTTTACGTACTTCACGTCTTTTCGCTGCACATTCTCTGTCACACCATAGCTTTTGTCTGTTGCTATCTCCCCTAAATGTCTGTAACAAACTTTTTCCTGCCATCTTGAGACCCCCGAGTCAATGAAGCTAATGACGCATCAATATTAACATCGATTAAGCTGCTAGCTTTTTGAATTAGTTTCGTGACACCATTATCATTAAACGTTGCTTAATAATCATTTTTCTTGTCATTATTCCACACAACCTTAGTCACTTTACTTATCGTAGAATGGGTCGAGGTGGGTTTCAATTCAACGGCCTTTGGAACTTCAAGAAGCGTCTTTTCAGACATATGTTTTGATTCAATTCTGGGTTTCAAAACGGAGTGACTGACTGAGGGCGGAAAACGAAACGAAATTTAGAAAGGGAGGGGTTAGTTACCGCCAAGGACATAGACAAACAAAGTACAGGACAAGACACTTGCCTTGTCCTGTGCATGCGTGTTGCAGGCCATTTCTGAGGACCTGGACACCAGCTGTCAGATTTGAAATGTTGTGTGACTGAACTCATAAAGACCACAGATGCACAGAAAAAAAAAGAAAAGACAGAGAGAGGATGTGGAGACACAAGTTGAAGACCAACTACCCGTTTGGTCTCAATGTGTGGGATTAGTTGTTTCAGACGAACAATCTGCCCTGGGAAACTTTGCCCTTCGCTGAACCAAGACTTCACCCAGCCATCACTATTTATCATACAGTAATGGGGGAGGGGGGGGGGGGGGGGGGGGGGGGGGATTAATGACGTAAAAAAAAACACACATTATGTCAACTAGTTTTGACGCCGACTTCCATGGTCAGCTGAGGAAGGTTTGAAAAACCGAAAGCGCTTCTGTAAAATGCTTTGGGTGTGTCTTGCTCTTTTTTATTTGAATCTTGTCCTGTACTTTGTTTGTCTATGTCCTTGGCAGTAACTAACCCCCTCTCTTTCTAAATTTCAAATCTGGGAATAATTTTTTTTAGAAATGAATCCGCAGGAAACATACACTGAGAGACGGCAAAAATAATCAATAAACACTACATCCATTATAGGCAAAGCAAGTGAAGTTGCCCCCCCCCCCCCCCCCCCCACCCCCCTTCCTGCATCACCCAAAACAAATAATATTTACCAAATTCATTTGTAACACCATTCTTTGACTCCCTAACGATATCTACTACATTGCTTCGAATCCTCTGCATCTTCACCATTAAAGTCCTCTATGGAGTAGTCAGAAACATTACCATTGCCTGTTCTGGTATTCAAATCTCCAAAAAAAACAATAATAGGTAGTTCACCATATTCTTCAAATAAATCAGCGAGACAGTTGCGCCCCCCCCCCCCCCCCCCCCCAAAAAAAAAAAAAAAGCCATTATCAATTTCAGTTTCAGCATAATAGACACTATTTCAGGGTGGGATATACAAACAAACCAATCAAAAACCAGTCAGAAGAAAAACCCGTTAATAGTTTCGATATCTTGAGAACCAAGCAGTTGTCATAGTCAATTGCGATATATGTAACGAATCTAGTCTGATTTCTCTTTGCAAGAAGCGCAAAGAAGAGAGAGAGAGAGAGAGAGAGAGAGAGAGAGAGAGAGAGGAGAGAGAGAGAGAGAGAGAGAGACTCAAACTCAAACTCAAACTCAGACTCAAATAGTGTAATTGCATAGGTAACCGACCTATCTGCATTGAGGTCAAGAACAAAATTAGAGCACACACGCGCTCGCCGCATATACTAAAAAAAAAAAAATTATGAAAGAAAGTACTTGCATAACAAAATGTTCTTCCTGAGATTATTCTGGCATTTGTGTGTTAACTGATAACAGTTTCTCTCTTCGTTTTAGTGCTTTAACAATGAACATAGCTACAGAGAGAGAGAGAGAGAGAGAGAGAGAGAGAGAGAGAGAGAGAGAGAGAGAGAGAGAGAGAGAGAGCATTCTCTTTTTATTTTGCAGAGAAAGAAGCAATGACGCTTGATGACCATTTCTAGTATGAGGCAAAATGTATTTCTCTTAAGTTTTTATAGGATGGACAAACAATCACAAAATGAATGTCGTCCTCAATTTGATTACAGAATGGACACTTTTTGGAGTTAGTACATACATACATATATATATATATATATATATATATATATAATATATATATATATATAATATATATATATATATATATATATATATATACATTGATTGGTTCAGATTTCCATAATCAGGCACCGCTCCACCAGGGAATCGGTTCAAGTGGACAATGCTCACAATAGTCAGCATACGCTCAAAGGAAATCACAACACTTGAACTGGGCTGCACTCCAACACTTTCTTTAAATTTTCGCCCTGTTTTGGGGCTTCTTCAGATAACCGCTATAAATAAAGTGCTGAAGTGCAGCCCGGTTCAAGTGTTATGATTTCCTTTGGGTACACACACACACACACACACACACACACACTCACACACACACTCACACACACACACACACACACACACACACACACACACACACACACACACACACACAGATAGAGAGAGAGAGAGAGAGAGAGAGGAGAGAGAGAGAGAGGAGAGAGAGAGAGAGAGAGAGAGAGCGTTTCCTTTTCATTTTACTTGTCTGCCCTTTACTGGCTGCTTTGGGGTGCTGGTAGATTCTCTTTTGAAACCCTTGGTGGGTGAGAGTACCACAGAATCTTGACTGTGGTTTATATCCATTTCACGCCAGGCTGGAGTAGCAGTACAATCAGTCGTGTCCCACCGAGGAATCAGAACCAGTGGTCGAACGGCCTCCGGGTAGGCAAGATGGTTGGCTCTGTTTTCTCAGATGGTTTCGCTGCATATGAAGGATTTATGTATACCCACTGACACCGTGTTTTTATTTCTCTTTACCGTCTGTCTCTCCACCCATTTCTCTTCTTCTTCATCATCTTCTTCTTCTTTTCATTTCATCTTTGCCAAGTCATTGTTTTCTCTCTGCCAAGTCATTGTTTTATCTGTGTCGAGTCATTGTTTTGGTGACTGAGGAATCGTTAACTTCGCACCCGTTCACCTTCGTTGTGATTTTGTTACACACACAGGGCGCGCGCGTGCTGCGTGCACATACGCACGCGCACACGCACGCACGCAGGCACACAAACACACATACACACACACATGCACGTGCATATGTTTATATACATACATACATACATACATACATACATACATACATACATATATACATACATACATACATACATATATACAGACAGACCAAACAGGCAAACAGATAGTCACACAGAAAGATGGATAGAGAGACAGATAGATAGATAGATAGATAGACAGACAGACAGACAGACAGACAGATAGATAGATAGATAGATAGATAGATAGATAGATAGATAGATAGATAGATAGATAGATATACAGATAGATCAATCGATCGATAGATAGATAGGAGGTAGGTAGATTGAGAAGTGAATAGATAGATAGGTTGATAGATAGATAGACAGATATACAGACAGACAGACAGACAGAGAGAGATAGGTTGATAGATAGATAGACAGATATACAGACACAGACAGAGATGCGATACGTATCTGTCATTACCATAATCATATTTGGATAATTCCGATATGATTACGAGCCATACAACAGAATGCAATACAACACAATACGACACAATACAATGCAAGATCGTTCAGCACAATACACTTCAATCCAGCACAAAGCAGTACAGAATGAAATAGTATGTAACATTGTACAATACAATACAAAAACTGTACACCGATAGATATGTTGTACTAATGAATCACTCACTACAAGGAAAGACAATACTATGCTATGCGATGCTATGCTATGCTATGCTATGCTATGCTATGCTGTGCCGTACTGTTTCCTACCATACCATACCAAACCATACCATACCATACCATACCATACTATACCATACTCCACCATACCACACCACACCACACCATACTATACCATACCCCACCATACCATACCACACCACACCATACACACACCACACCACACCACACCACATCACATCACACTCCACACCATACCACACCATACCATACCACACCACACCACACCATACCACACCACACCACACCATACCACACCATACCACACCACACCACACTCCACACCACACTCCACTCCACTCTCCTCCATTCCACTCCACTGTTCTGTGTCTAGACCAGACTAGACTAGACTAGACTAGACTAGACTAGACGGGGGCGTCCAATTTCACCTATTCCAGTTTCACCTACGCTTTGTTATTCCAGTTAGCAAGATGGCTGCCCCCTGACCCGTGCAGTTTTCAGCGACTCCGTTGTTTTCCTCCTTTTTACAGAATTTGCCAAAACTCCTATTTCACACACCTCGGGGCTGGCAAGCCGTCAGATTTTCACCTACGACCTGGGGACCTCTGAACTGTATTTTTCGTGTTCTCTCTCTGCATGTCTTGCTCACTTTTTTTTTTTTTTTTTTTTTTTTTTTTTTTTTTTAAGGTGTGAAATTGACTCGGTCTTTTCTCATAACTTCACTGATTCGTACTTTTGTAAAGTGTTTGAAATGTGAAATGTACTCAGTCCCTTCACCGACTCGTACACACTGGTTCATTTGTCTGTCTTCTCTGCAACCATGGAGCATGAATTTGTCGGCACAAGCAGAGGGGGGGGGGGGGGGGGGGGGGGGGGGGGAATTAATTCTGGATGGTCACATCTTTGGTTGAGGTGTCCGTTGAGTGAAAGACTACTGATGCCGCGACTGAAACAGACGAGGGATGAGAGGTGAGTGAGGAGACGAATGATTCTGGCAATAATGTCAGCTGATGAACTCTGCAACATATGTGAATTGGTAGGCTGTTGGTCGGCCCCTCGTATAGCGCAAAAACCACAGTAGGTGAAATTGACCCTTAAGATACATCACAGTAGGTGAAATTGGCCTTCCTGAGACCGTAGGTAAAACTGGAATAGGTGAAACTGGAATAGGTGAAATTGGAATAGGTGAAACTGGAATAGGTGAAATTGGATGTCCCCGACTAGACTATATAACAAAAGCCACGCCAGATCCCAGAGTTGGGTGGGGGGGGGGGGGGGGGGGGGGGGGGGGGGGGAGGGGGGGGGGGGGGGGGCTGTGGAGAGGGAAGATGGGGGGCATGTAAGCAGGACAGTTTTCATTTAAAGGTCAAGGGTGAAAAGAGACAGAGAAAGTGACAAGATGGCAGGAAGAAAATTGTCATAAACCTCCCAACTGATCGTGTAACCAGGCCGCGCCATTTTTTTTTTTTTTTTTTTTTTTTAGCGACGAGCGAAATTTCCGTTTTCTGTTAAATTCTGTATTCTGAGCTAAGCCAGGGCTGTCTTCTTCCAAAATTATTTTGATGTTTCTTCTTCTTCTTCTTCTTCTTCTTCTTCTGCGAACGCAGGCTGATACTCCTGCGGACATTCCCTGTATAGACAGGCAATTATTAAACCCATCTGCCCAACAAAGGGAGTGGAGTTTTGTGTGCATGACCGTGTTTTTTTTATCCCACCATTAAGGCAGCCATACTCTAACTTCGGGGAAGGTGCATGCTATGTGTAACGTGTCATCCATACCAACGGCCAAACTGGCCTTCTCTTCCGAAAGTTGGTGATGGGATTTGACGTGTGTGCAAGATGTTATGCGTGCATTTCTGCGCTCATAGGCGAGCTCAGCGGAAGTGCACCTCGCGTGAGAAGTGTTCACTGACTCTCAGGTAAACAAGCAGACAAACTCCCGGCAGTACGACACGGGAGCTTGAAGAGTGTGCGGTACGTGTTAACTTGTAGTTGGTTAGCAAAACACTCGGCTTGAGGAGAGAGCGGACTAGCTAACTTGTAGTTAGCTAGGGAGCTCAACACTCGGCCTTGAGTGTACTACAGTGTCGTACTACAGTGACAGTAACACTAGTGACAGACCAGTGTTAGGGCCTCCAGTTAACAGGAGACAGTTTTGCCCTAGCACTGCGACAGTATAGCCGTAGACGGTTACAACGGCTAGGACGGTTCTGACAGTACCACTGCTGGGCCCGGAGGTGGACACTGACAGAAAGACAGTGCATCAGCTGCTGACCCTCTGACGCGGGCGAACGGCCTGGACAGAGTGTGTCGCAGACTGGCCTAGAAGACAGTGACTAGACCAGACCTTTACTTGGTAGCTCATGCCAGTGAAGGGCTTGGGATGATCTTGGTGGTGGTGTGTGGTGATGATGTTATCTCGCTGCTCGTGTTTGTTATTGTCGGCGGTTTTTTTTTTTTTTTTTTTTTTTTTTTTTTTTTTTTTTTTTGCTTTTTCTTGTTCGTTGTTGTTGTTGTTGTTGTTGCTTTTGTTGTTGTTCTCGTTGTCTTCGTCGTCACCGTGTTGTTGTTGCTGTTGTCGTCGTTGTTGTTGATGTAGCTGTTGTCGTCGTTGGTGATGGTGCTGTTGCTGCTATCGTTGTTGTAGTTGTAGGTAACAGTGGTGGTGTTATTGTTGCTGTTGTTGTTGTTGTTATCGTCGTTGGTGATGGTGCTGTTATTGCTATTGTTGTAGCTGTTGGTAACAGTGGTGGTGGCTGTCGATAACTGTGGTGATGGTATTATTGTTGCTGCTGTTGGTGTTTATTTTGTTTAGTTTTTTTTTTTTTTACAGACCTTTATTTCGTTTATCCAATATCTTTTTTTTTCTGAAGACCACTTCCTTTAACACTCACTCATCTATTCATGTTTTCCGAAATAATTCGTTTTGCTACCCTATCCAGTCATAGGATAACAGAACACAGCAAATACCTGTCTTTTCTAAACAAAACCTTCACAAGCGCGCTGAGGAAGTTCCAGTCGCTCCTAAACGGGAATACGGTTCCGGTTTGCTAGTAAATCAACATTGAATGATAAATGCCTGACCGCCACCAAAAACAGCAGGAGTCCCTCTTCGGCCTTCTGGGCAGTTGCGTTGCCGGAATCACTGCAGAGACTGCCTAACCGGTTCAGCTCACCCGGCTTTAACGGCGCGCAGGTGAGTAGCAGTCAGGTAAACTTTTCAACCGGCTTCCGGACGACTACCTTCCGGTTAGCACGGTTGCATGAAAAGTTGTGACTAGACGGGAAACGGTCCGTCACACTTCCTATAGACTGTGGGCACAGTGGCAGTGATGGCCCCAAGCTGAGTGTTTCCGAGCGTGAGGGAGGAAAAGATGAGTGTCGTGAGTGTAGAGCCACTGGGAGGAGGTCTCAAGACAAGTGATCAATCAATCAATCAGTCAATCAATCAATCAATCAATCAATAATTACAAGAATAAATCAAATGAACAACCAATCATTAACGGTTAAACTTAACAAGATGAAAAAAAAAAATTAGATACCGAAGAAAAAAATCTTAAATAAATGTCAGCGAACCGCCCAGAGAAACGTGGACAAACGAGTCACAAGACAACACACAACGCGTTTCGACCTCTTAGGTCTTCCTCAGGTGAAACAAAGACGGACAAAATAACGAAATGCACTTAGCTTTGATCGCTTCAGATTGCTTCTGAGTTCAGCGCAAGGAAGGCGTTGAATGAGAACGAGGCTGTCGGAAAGGGAAATAATGTGTGAGTCAAAGTCGTAATGATGATAATAATATTACTGATAGGGATACTAATAATGGTCACAAAAAAAAAAGTTTAATCGGCAAACCCGGTCATTATTGCTGAAGAGAGAGAGAGAGAGAGAGAGAGAGAGAGAGAGAGAGAGAGAGAGTACTTTGAACTCTGAACTCTGACATTTCTAATTGTAAGGTCAC
>JADBJO010004686.1:81458-83958 GCA_016801955.1 Conus betulinus
ACGAAACGTTGAAGGATTCCCTGAAAGGTGCCTTTTTTTCTTTACCTTTCTATTTTCAAATTAAATTCAGCATTAATTTCCTTCAGTACAAAAACAGACACTTTTTGTTTCAGTTTCACCAGAGGAAGAAACCATTTGTATTCTAAAACATGGCAGCTACTGTCCTAGCTGTACCTCTCTCGGGTGTGTGTGTGTGTGTGTGTGTGTGTGTGTGTTGACTGGATATAATTTTCTTCTTTAGAACCCTGGTGCGTATATTATCAATCATACAACGTATTGATTATAAGTCTGCAATGTCACAGATAACTATTCACCTGAACTGAATGTCACAGATAACTAGTCACCTGAACTGAATGTCACAGATAACTCTTCACCTGAACTGAATGTGTCAACAACAAAAAAGACACGAACACGATTTTCCTTGAGAAGAAGAAGACGAGGAGGGTATGTGTTGAGTGTGTGTGTGTGTGGGGGGGGGGGGGGGGGGAGGAGGTGACAGGAGGGAGGAGACTATCGGGGACGGATAGGAAAGGGGAGGAGGGAGAGTGGAGGAGTCATTCAACACTGAATCAGAGTGAATATAGGACAGATGGAGAGGGGGGAGGGGGGAAGTGGAGAGGGAGGGGGGAGGAAAGGGTGCACAAGGTGGGGATTAGAGCCATCTGGTGGGGGAGAGAGAGGGCGGGCATGCATGTGTAGACTAGACAAATTGTGTTGAGTCCCTCTAACAGCCAGGACGTCGGGCGTTTGACACCTGGCCCGTCCAGCGACGTGGCAGAAAGTATGTGTTGTTGACTTGATGATTTGTCTTTGTTGGTGTGTTATTAGTGTTGTTATATGGGTTACATCAGCAGCAGCAGCAGCAGCAGCAACAGCATCACCGTCGTCATCGTCGTCGCCATCAACATGACTATCATAATAATGATGATGATGATGTTGAAGATGATGATGATGATTATGATGGTGATGGTGATGATGATGATGACAATGACAACGATGATGATGATGATGGTGGTGGTGGTGATGGTGATGCGCTGACTTTTTTGTTGTTTCTGTTGTTGTTGCTCTTGTTGTTTGTTTGTTTGTTGTTGTTGTTGTTGCTGTTCTTCTTTTTCTTCTTCTTCTCTTCTTCTTCTTCTTCTTCTCCTCCCTCCTCCTCCTCAAATGATATTATGGTGTCAATTGCAAAATTATTTGACGAAATTTGGACCTCCCAAGCCAGAACAACAGCATGAACACACTGCAAATAGGTTGTTGAGTATTATAACCTTACCGACCTACACTATTCTCAAGCTGCCTCAGTAACCGAAACCTTGTTTCTGTGGTCAATGGCTACTGTTCACACAGAAACTAGTTGACGGGATTTGTGACTAGGAATCTTACGAACTTCCCACGGATACGAAGTTCAACGATTTCACTCAGCTTTTCATGCCTCACGACTTGAACAATATGAAAAACAAACAAAATCAAAAAAAAAAAAAAAAAAAAAAAAAAGCAACAACAACAACAAAATCACAGGGGAAAAAAAAAAAGAGAGAAGACAAGACAAGAAAACGGAAAAAAGGAAAGTGGGTTATGTCTATATCCGTAGGGCTGAGCATATCATCGTTAGAAAGGGTCTGTGATCTTGCTCAGGTTTCGTTGGTTTTTAAAATGTGGTTGTATTTTTTTTTGTTCTTTTTGTTGAAAAGACAGTCGGTTTCGGTGAAACAGGGGGGAGGGGAGGGGATCGGGGGGAGGGGAGTGGGGGGGGGGAGGGGGGGGGGGAGGGGGGGGGGAGGATGGAGAGGAAAGCATACGTAGGAAAGCGGCTGGTTGTTGGCCCCGGCGAGACACGGCATTACAAGATTGTCAGGCCCGGTAGACTCCCTGCGTATTGCCAACTTCATCAACGTTCTTGTTAAAACCAGAGGACGACGGCGACAACGACGACGACGACGACGACGACGAAGAAGAAGAAACAAGCCACATATGCGTGTTCTTCTGCCACGGCTGTATAGTGCCAAGCTGAACGCATTTTCTGCCCGGTCTTTGCAGTCGGCTGGGCTGTACATGGCGTGACATGGGCGTTACGTGATGGCAAGGCAAAAAAGGGATCTTCATATTTCCCTTACTAGATAGGTGTATTGAAAAAGAAAGCGTGGACCTCTCTCTGTCTCTGTCTGCCTATCTGTTTTTCTCTGTTTGTCTCTGACCCACTATCTCACTCTCTGTCTCTGTCCGTCTGTCATATTGTCAGCCTATCTGTGTGTGTGTGTGTGTGTGTGTGTGTGTGTGTGTGTGTGTGTGTGAAGAGCTGGGTAGAAAAGAAAAAAAAAAACACAAACATTCACGTTCGCCTGTTGCTTTTTATCCCTACCTGTAAAATAAGATGCCGTTTCGTTTTGTTTCTTCTCTCTCTCTCTCTCTGCTCTCTCTCTCTCTCTCTCTCCTTCTCTCTCATCTCTCTCTCTCTCTGTAATTACACTATTTGAGGAGTGTGATTGAGTTCAGTTTGAGT
>JADBJO010004686.1:93958-116458 GCA_016801955.1 Conus betulinus
GGCAGTCAAGTTCAAGGGGTGAATATATCACTTATTACGATTGCGTGATTGTCGTTGCGTCTTTGTGTTGATGACCATGATGATCCCACGTGATCGTCTTGGTGCTCTTTGTGACCATCTTGGCGAGCTGTAGACACAATTTTCTTGATATCTGTAGGATCTTCTTGATCATCGACATGATCTTGGTGTCCCCTCTCTGGATGCAAGTTTGTGTGTGTGTGTGTGTGTGTGTGTGTGTGTGTGTGTGTGTGTGTGTGTGTGTGTGTGTGATTTGCGCAATATACATGATTGATCTGTTGGATGATAAGGAAATCTTACTGTCACTGGGGCAAAGGTAGAAGTAAATTCCCCCTTTCCCTGGCCTTCTACCCGTCCCCTTCCCTTAACCCCCTTACCCTTCCACCCTCCACCACCGCGACACGCACTTCCAGTCTCCGGGAAGACAATACCAAGTGCTTCGCCTAGGAATGTAACGGTGTCGCTATTTCAACATGGTACAGAGAGAGGCAAGTGTTCTGTCTGTAAGAGGTTACAGAGCGGCAGAGTTTGTGTTTGACAGACGTTAGGGAGCTGTAAGGTTTGTTCTTTGACAAGCATCACAGAGCGCCATCGTTGGTCGTTTATAGACTTGACAGAATGGTAAGGTTTTGTCTTTGATACATGTTACAGGGTGGCTGCGTATCCCTTTGACATATGCTACAAACCAGGAGGGATTTTCTTTGACTTGTATTACAGAGTGCCAGATTTTGTTTCGAACATGTTACGGAGTGCCAGGGTCTTTTTTGACAGACGTGATGGAGCATCAAGTATTTGTCTTTGACAGACGTGATAAGGAAACAAGTATTTGTCTTGACAGACGTGATAGAGGGGCACGTATTTGTCTTTGACAGACGTGATAGAGGGGCACGTATTTGTCTTTGACAGACGTGATAGAGAAGTAAGTATCTGTCGTTGGCAGACGTGATAGAGGGGCAAGCACTTGTCTTTGACAGACGTGATAGAGGGGCAAGTACTTGTCTTTGACAGACGTGATACAGACGCAAGTAATTGTCTTTGACAGACGTGATAGAGGGGCAAGTACTTGTCTTTGACAGACGTGATAGAGCTAGAGAAGCAAGTATTTGTCTTTGACAGACTTGATAGAGGCGCCAGTATTTGTCTTTGGCAGACGTGATACAGGGTCAAGTATTTGTCTTGGACAGACGTGATACAGGGTCAAGTATTTGTCGTTGACAGACGTGATATAGAGAGTCAAGTATTTGTCTTTGACAGACGTGATAGAGGGGCAAGTATTTGTCTTTGACAGACGTGATAGAAGGGCAAGTATTTGTCTTTGACAGACGTGATAGGGAGTCAAGTATTTGTCTTTGACAGACATGATGGAGTGGTATGTATTTTTCTTTGGCAGACGTGATACATGGGCAAGTATTCGTCTTTGACAGACACGATGGAGTGGTCTGTATTTGTCTTTGACAGACGTGATAGATGGGCAAGTATTCGTCTTTGACAGACATGATGGAGTGGTCTGTATTTGTCTTTGACAGACGTGATAGATGGGCAAGTATTCGTCTTTGACAGACATGATGGAGTGGTCTGTATTTGTCTTTGACAGACGTGATAGATGGGCAAGTATTCGTCTTTGACAGACATGATGGAGTGGTCTGTATTTGTCTTTAACAGACGTGATAGTGGGGCAAGTATTTGTCTTTGACAGACATGATAGAGCGGCACGTATTTGTCTTTAACAGGTGTAATGGAATGGCAAGTCTTTGCCTTTGACAGACGTGATGGAGTGTCCGGTATTTGTCTTTGACAGACGTGATGGAGCGGCACGTATTGATCTTTGACAGACGTGACGGAGTGTCCAGTATTTCTCTTTGACAGAGGTGATGGAGCGGCAGGGTTTTGTCGGTGACTGCCAGTGGCTATGACTGCACTTGACATACATTGCAAGAGAGACACGGGCTAGTCTTTGAGGGACCTCACAGAAGCCTCACATTGCAATGCACCAGGAGTTGTCTTTGACAGACGTCACAGAACTGTGAGGCTTTCCTGTGATGGACTTACACAGTGGCATGGTTTGGTCTTCGACAGACGTCACAGAGTGGCACGGTATTGTCTTTGACAAACGACACAGAGTGACACGGTATTGTCTTTGACAAACGTCACAGAGTGACACGGTATTGTCTTTGACAGACGTCACAGAGTGACACGGTATTGTCTTTGACAAACGTCACAGAGTGACACGGTATTGTCTTTGAAACGTCACAGAGTGACACGGTATTGTCTTTGACAGACTCACAGAGTGACACAGTATTGTCTTTGACAGACGTCACAGAGTGGCACGGTATTGTCTTTGACAGACGTCACAGAGTGGCACGGTATTGTCTTTGACAGACGTCACAGAGTGACACAGTATTGTCTTTGACAGACGTCACAGAGTAGCACGGTATTGTCTTTGACAAACGTCACAGAGTGACACGGTATTGTCTTTGACAGACGTCACAGAGTGACACGGTATTGTCTTTGACAAACGTCACAGAATGACACGGTATTGTCTTTGACAAACGTCACAGAGTGACACGGTATTGTCTTTGACAGACTTACAGAGTGACACAGTATTGTCTTTGACAGACGTCACAGAGTGGCACGGTATTGTCTTTGACAGACGTCACAGAGTGGCACGGTATTGTCTTTGACAGACGTCACAGAGTGACACAGTATTGTCTTTGACAGACGTCACAGAGTGGCACGGTATTGTCTTTGACAAACGTCACAGAGTGACACGGTATTGTCTTTGACAGACGTCACAGAGTGACACAGTATTGTCTTTGACAGACGTCACAGAGTGGCACGGTATTGTCTTTGACAAACGTCACAGAGTGACACGGTATTGTCTTTGACAGACGTCACAGAGTGACACAGTATTGTCTTTGACAGACGTCACAGAGTGGCACGGTATTGTCTTTGATAAACGTCACAGAGTGGCACGGTATTGTCTTTGACAGACGTCACAGAGTGACACAGTATTGTCTTTGACAGACGTCACAGAGTGGCACGGTATTGTCTTTGACAAACGTCACAGAGAGAGACACGGTATTGTCTTTGACAAACGTCACAGAGTGACACGGTATTTTCTTTCACAGACTCACAGAGTGGCACGGTATTGTCTTTGACAAACGTCACAGAGTGGCACGGTATTGTCTTTGACAGACGTCACAGAGTGGCACGGTATTGTCTTTGACAAACGTCACAGAGTGGCACGGTATTGTCTTTTACAGACTCACACAGCCGCACGGTATTGTCTTTGACAGGCGTCACAGAGTGGCACGGTATTGTCTCTGACAGACTAACAGAAAGGCATGTCTTGTATTTTGCCTACGTTACAACAAGGTGAGGTGTCTGTTGAACAGACATCACCGAGACCTCACATTACAAAGCGTTCAGATTTTTTTTTTTTTTTGGATATAACATACGTTGCAACCTGACATGGTTTGTATTTGACAGCGTTCCAGACTAGCAAGGTTTGTCTTTGATAGATATGACAGAGCTGCAGGGTTTGTCTCGGACAGACGTTACGTGGCGGAGGTCTTACTCTTTGACAGACGTCACAGAGCAGCGTGTCTTGTGTTTGGCAGAGTTACCAAACGGCACACTTTGTCTTTGACAGACATTGCATAGCGGAACTCGCCGCCTTTTATAGACATTAGAGAGCGGTGGAGTTTGCCTTTGACAGAAGTAACAAAGCAGAAGTCTTTGTCTTTGACAGAAGTAACAAAGCAGAAGTCTTTGTCTTTGACAGAAGTAACAAAGCAGAAGTCTTTGTCTTTGACAGAAGTAACAAAGCAGAAGTCTTTGTCTTCGACACATGTAACATAGTGACACGATTTGATACCTGACAGAGCTTACACAGTGAAATGTGCGTGTTTAGTTTGCTGTCGTTACACTGCAACATGAACTGTCTTTTAAAGATGAAAACAGAGTGGCAGGATATATCTGTAACAGACGTTATAGAGCGACAAGGGTTGTCTCTGACAGATGCAACAGAGAGGCAAGCTTTGTCTGACAGACATTACAAAGCGACCAGGTTTGTCGGTGACAGATGTTACAAGGCGACAAGGTTTGTCTTTGACAGATGTTACGGAGCGACAAGGTTGGCCTGTAACAGAGGTTACAGAGCAAACAGGTTCTGAGTCCAACAGATGTTACAGAGCGACAAGGTTTACCTCTTACAGACGTCATAGAGCGACAAGGTTTGTCTCTGACATTTGTTACAGAGCGACAAAGTTTGTCTCTGACAGATGTTACAGAGGCACAAGCTTTGTCTCTGATTTTACAGAGCGACAAGGGTTGTCTCTGACAGATGTTACAGAGCGAAAAGGTTTGTATCTGACATGCGTTACAAGGGCACAAGGTTGTCTCTGACATATGTTACAAAGCGACAAGGTTTGTCTCTGACAGATGTCACAGAGCGACAAAGTTTGTCTCTTACAGGCGTTACAGAGCAACAAGATTTGTCTCTGACAGATGAAATAGAGCGAAAATTTTTGTCTCTGACAGACGTTACAGAGCGACAAGGTTTTGCTGACAGATGTTACAGAGCGACAAGGTTTGTCTGACAGATGTTATAGAGCGACAAGGTTTGTCTCTGACAGATGTTACAGACCGACAGGTTTTGTCTGACAGATGTTACAGACCGACAAGGTTTGTCTCTGACAGATGTTACAGAGCGACAAGGTTTGTCTCTGACAGATGTTACAGAGCGACAAAATTTGTCTCTGACAGATGTTACAGAGCGACAAAATTTGTCTCTGACAGATGTTACAGAGCGACAAGGTTTGTCTAACAGATGTTACAGAGCAACAAGGTTTTCTCTGACAGATGTCACAGACCGACAAGGTTTGTCTCTGACAGATGTTACAGAGCGACAAGGTTTGTCTGACAGACGTTACAGAGCGACAAGGTTTGTCTGACAGATGTTACAGAGCGACAAGGTTTGTCTGACAGACGTTACAGAGCGACAAGGTTTGTCTGACAGATGTTACAGAGCGACAAGGTTTGTCTGACAGACGTTACAGAGCGACAAGGTTTGTCTGACAGATGTTACAGAGCGACAAGGTTTGTCTAACAGATGTTACAGAGCAACAAGGTTTTCTCTGACAGATGTCACAGAGCGACAAGGTTTGTCAGACAAATGTTACAGAGCGACAAGGTTTGTCTCTGAAAGATGTCACAGAGCGACAAGATTTGTCTGACAGATGTTACAGAGCAACAAGTTTTTTCTCTGACAGATGTTACAGAGCGACAAGGTTTGTCTCTGACAGATGTCACAGAGCGACAAGGTTTGTCTGACAGATGTTACAGAGCGACAAGGTTTCTCTGACAGATGTTATAAAGCGACAAGGATTCTCTGACAGATGTTACAGATCGACAAGGTTTGTCTCTGACAGATGTTACAGAGCGACAAAATGTGTCTCTTACAGGCGTTACAGAGCGACAAGATTTTTTTCTGACAGAGGAAACACAGCGACAATTTTTGTCTCTGACAGACGGTACACGACAAGGTTTGTCTGACAGATGTTAGAGAGTGACAAGGTTTGTCTCTGACAGATGTTACAGAGTGACAAGGTTTGTCTCTGACAGATGTTACAGAGTGACAAGGTTTGTCTGACAGATGTTACAGAGCGACAAGGTTTGCCTCTGAGAGATGCGCAGAGGGACAAGGTTTGTCTCTGACAGATGTTACAGAGCGACAAGGTTTGTCTCTGACAGATGATACAGAGCGACAAGGTTTGTCTAACAGATGTTACAGAGCGACAAGGTTTGTCTAACAGATGTTAGAGAGTGACAAGGTTTGCCTCTGAGAGATGCGACAGAGGGACAAGGTTTGTCTCTCACAGATGTTAGAGAGTGACAAGTTTTGTCTCTGACAGGTGTTACAGAGCGACAAGGTTTGTGTCTGACAGATGTTACAGAGCGACAAGGTTTGTCTAACAGATGTTATAGAGTGACAAGGTTTGCCTCTGAGAGATGTTACAGAGTGACAAGTTTTGTCTCTGACAGATGTTACAGAGTCACAAGGTTTGTCTGACAGATGTTACAGAGCGACAAGGTTTATCTCTGACAGATGTTACAGAGCGACAAAGTTTGTCTCTGACAGATGTTACAGAGCGACAAAGTTTGTCTCTGACAGATGTTACAGAGCGACAAGGTTCTTCAGACAGATGTTACAGAGCGAAAGAATTTTTCACTGACAGATGTTACAGAGCGACAAAATTTGTCTCTGACAGACGTTAGAGAGCGACAAGGTTTGTCTGACAGATGTAACAGAGCGACAAAGTGTGGCTGTGACAGATGTCACAGAGGCGCAAGTTTTCTGTTTCACAGATGTTACAGAGCGGCAAGGTGTGTCTGTAACAGACGTTACAGAACGACAAGGTTTGTCTCTGACAGATGTCACAGAGCGACAAAGTTTGTCTCTTACAGGCGTTACAGAGCAACAAGGTTTGTCTGTGACAGATGAAATAGAGCGACAATGTTTGTCTCTGACAGACGTTACAGAGCGACAAGGTTTGTCTGACAGATGTTACAGACCGACAAGGTTTGTCTGACAGATGTTACAGAGCGACAAGGTTTGTCTCTGACAGATGTCACAGAGCGACAAAGTTTGTCTCTTACAGGCGTTACAGAGCAACAAGGTTTGTCTCTGACAGATGAAATAGAGCGACAATTTTTGTCTCTGACAGACGTTACAGAGCGACAAGGTTTGTCTGACAGATGTTACAGAGCAACAAGGTTTGTCTAACAGATGTTACAGAGCAACAAGGTTTTCTCTGACAGATGTCACAGAGCGACAAGGTTTGTCTGACAGATGTTACAGAGCGACAAGGTTTGTCTCTGACAGATGTTACAGAGGGACAAGTTTTGTCTCTGACAGATGTCACAGAGCGACAAGGTTTGTCTGACAGATGTCACAGAGCGACAAGATTTGTCTGACAGATGTTACAGAGCAACAAAGTTTTCTCTGACAGATGTTACAGTGCGACAAGTTTGTCTCTGACAGATGTTACAGAGCGACAAGGTTTGTCTCTGACAGATGTCACAGAGCGACAAGGTTTGTCTGACAGATGTTACAGAGCGACAAGGATTCTCTGACAGATGTTACAGATCGACAAGGTTTGTCTCTGACAGATGTTACAGAGCGACAAAATTTGTCTCTTACAGGCGTTACAGAGCGACAAGATTTTTTTTTCTGACAGAGGAAACACAGCGACAATTTTTGTCTCTGACAGACGGTACAAAGCGACAAGGTTTGTCTGACAGATGTTAGAGAGTGACAAGGTTTGTCTCTGACAGATGTTACAGAGTGACAAGGTTTGTCTCTGACAGATGTTACAGAGCGACAAGGTTTGTCTCTGACAGATGTTACAGAATGACGAGGTTTGTCTCTGACAGACGGTACAAAGCGACAAGGTTGTGTCTGACAGATGTTAGAGAATGACAAGGTTTGTCTCTGACAGATGTTACAGAATGACAAGGTTTGTCTCTGACAGATGTTACAGAGCGACAATGTCTGACAGATGTTAGAGAGTGACAAGTTTTGTCTCTGACAGATGTTACAGAGTGACAAGGTTTGTCTCTGACAGATGTTACAGAGCGACAAGGTTTGTCTAACAGATGTTAGAGAGTGACAAGGTTTGTCTAACAGATGTTACAGAGCGACAAGGTTTGTCTAACAGATGTTAGAGAGTGACAAGGTTTGCCTCTGAGAGATGCGCAGAGGGACAAGGTTTGCCTCTGACAGATGTTACAGAGCGACAAGGTTTGTCTCTGACAGATGATACAGAGCGACAAGGTTTGTGTGTAACAGATGTTACAGAGCGACAAGGTTTGTCTAACAAATGTTAGAGAGTGACAAGGTTTGCCTCTGAGAGATGCGACAGAGGGACAGGTTTGTCTCTCACAGATGTTAGAGAGTGACAAGTTTTGTCTCTGACAGATGTTACAGAGCGACAAGGTTTGTCTCTGACAGATGTTACAGAGCGACAAGGTTTGTGTCAGACAGATGTTACAGAGCGACAAGGTTTGTGTCAGACAGATGTTACAGAGCGACAAGGTTTGTGTCAGACAGATGTTACAGAGCGACAAGGTTTGTCTCTGACAGATGTTACAGAGCGACAAGGTTTGTGTCAGATAGATGTTACAGAGCGACAAGGTTTGTCTAACAGATGTTATAGAGTGACAAGGTTTGTCTCTGACAGATGTTACAGAGGGACAAGGTTTGTCTCTGACAGATGTTACAGAGCGACAAGTTTTGTCTGACAGATGTTACAGAGCGACAAAGTTTGTCTCTGACAGATGTTACAGAGCGACAAGGTTCTTCAGACAGATGTTACAGAGCGAAAGAATTTTTCACTGACAGATGTTACAGAGCGACAAAATTTGTCTCTGACAGACGTTAGAGAGCGACAAGGTTTGTCTGACAGATGTAACAGGGCGACAAAGTGTGTCTGTGACAGATGTCACAGAGGCGCAAGTTTTCTGTTTCACAGATGTTACAGAGCGACAAGGTGTTGTAACAGACGTTACAGAGCGACAAGGTTTGTCTGACAGATGTTACAGAGCGACAAGGTTTGTCTGTAACAGACGTTACAGAGCGACAAGGTTTGTCTCTGAGAGATGTTACTGACGCGTAAGGTTTGTGTCTGAGCGATGTTACAGAGCAACAATGTTTATCTCTGACAATTGTTACAGAGGCATAACGTTTGTCTCTGACAGATGATACACAGCGACAAGGTTTGTCTCTGACAGATGTTACAGAGGCGCAAGGTTTGTCTCTGACAGACGTTACAGAGCGACAAGGTTTTTCTCTGACGGATGTTACTGAGCGACGAGGTTTGTCTCTGACAGATGTTACAGAGCGACAAGGTTGGTCTGTGACAGATGTTACAGAGCGACAAGGTCTGTCTCTGACAGATGTTACAGAGCGGCAAGGTCTGTCTCTGACAAAGGTTACAGAGCGGCAAGGGTTGTCTCTGACAGATGTTACAGTGCGAGAAGTTTTGTCTCTGGGAGAAGTTACAGAGCAACAAGGTTTGTCTGACAGATATAACAGGGCGACAGCTTTTGTCTTACAGACTGACAAGGCTTGTGTGTGGCAGACTTTTACAGAGGGATAAGGTTGTCTATGGCAGATGTTACAGAGCAAGAAGGTTTGCCGTGACAGTTGTTACAGAGCGACGAGGTTTGTCTCTGATATATGTTACAGAGCGACGAGGTTTGTCTCTAACAGATGTTACAGAGCGACAAGGTTTGTCTCTGACAGATGTTACAGAGCGACGAGGTTTGTCTCTGACAGATGTTACAGAGCGACAAGGTTTTGTCTCTGACCGACTCAACAGAGCGACTCTGTCTGTCTGAGAGATGTTACAGAGCGACAATGTCAGTCTCTGACAGACGATACAGTGGGACAATGCTAGTCTCTGTCTGACGGACGTTACAGAACGACAAGGTTTGTCTCTGACAGATGTTACAGAGCGACAGGTTTGTCTCTGACAGATGTTACAGAGCGACAAGGTTCGTCTCTGACAGATGTTACAGACCGACAAGGCTTGTCGCTGACAGATGTTACAGATCGACAAGGTTCGTCTCTGACAGATGTTACAGACCGACAAGGTTCGTCTCTGACAGATGTTACAGAAGCACAAGAGTTGTCTCTGACAGATGTTACAGAGGGACCATATTTGTCTCTGACAGATGTTACAGAGCGACAAGGTTTGTCTCTGACAGTTGTTACAGAGCGACAAGTTTTGTCACTGACAGATGATACAGAGCGACAAGGTTTGTCTCTGACAGATGTTACAGAGCGACAAGTTTTGTCTCTGACAGATGATACAGAGCGACAAGGTTTGTGTCAGAGATGCTACTGAGCGACAAGGTTTGTGACTCTGAAAGATGAAAAAGAGCAACGATGTTTGTCTCTGGCAGATGTTACACAGCGACAAGGTTTCTCTCTGACAGACATTACAGAGCGATAACAATTTGTCTCTGACAGACGCTACAGATTGACAAGGTTTGTCTGTGACAGATGTTACAGAACGGCAAAGTTTGTCTAACAGATGTTATAGAGCGACAAGGTTTGTCTCTGACAGATGTTACAGAACGGCAAAGTTTGCCTCTGACAGCTGATTCAGAGCGACAAGGTTTGTCTCTTAGACATGTGACAGAACGGAAAGGTTTGTCTCTCACAGATGTTACAGAGCGACAAGATTTGTCTCTGACAGATGATGCAGAGAGACAATGTTTGTCTCTGACAGATGGCACAGAGCGACAAGGTTTGTCTTTGACAGATGGCACAGAGCGACAAGGAGAGAGAGGTTTGTCTCTGACAGATGATACAGAGCGGCAAAGTTTGTCTGACAGATGTTACAGAGCGGCAAGACTTGCCTGAAAGATCATACAGAGCGACAAGTTTTGTCTCTGACAGACGGTACAGAGCGACAAGGTTTGTCTGTGACACATGTTACAGAGCAACAAAGTGTGTGTCTGACACATGTTACAGAACGGCAAAGTTTGGCTCTGACAGATGTTAGAGGGCGACAAAAGAATATCTGACAGATGTTACAGAGCGACAAAGATTGTCTGACAGATGCTACAGAGCGTCAACGTTTGTCTCTGACATGTCACATAGTGGCAAGGTTTGTCTCCGACAGATGTTACAGAGCAAGAAGGTTTGTCCAGCAGATGTTACAGAGCGCGACAAGTTTGTCTAACAGATGCTACAAAGCGACAAGGTTAGCCAGACATATGTTACAGAGTGCAAAGTTTGTCTAACAGATGCTACAAAGCGACAAGGTTAGCCAGACATATGTTACAGAGTGGCAAAGTTTCTCTAACAGATGTCACAGAGCGACAAGGCTATTCTCTGACAGGCGTTACAGACAGACAACATGGTTTGTTTGACAGGCGTAACAGACGACAAAGTGTGTCTCTGACAGACGTTACGGACGACAGGGTTTGTCTGACAGACGTTACGGACGTCAAGGTTTGTCTGTGGCAGATAGCACAGAGGACAGTGTTTGTCCCTGACAGATGTTACAGAGCGACAAGGTTTTTTCTCTGACAGACGTTACAGAGGACAAGGTTTTTTCTCTGACAGACGTTACAGAGGACAAGGCTTGTCTCTGACAGATGTTACAGAGCGACAAGGCTTGTCTCTGACAGATGTTACATAGCGACAAGGTTTGTCTGACAGATGTCACAGAGCGACAAGGTTTGTCTCTGACAGATGTTACAGAGCGACAAGGTTTGTCTGACAGATGTCACAGAGCGACAAGGTTTGTCTCTGACAGATGTTACTGAACAGCAAAGTTTGTCTGACATGTTACAGAGCAACAAAATTTGTCTCTGACAAATGTCACAGAGCGACAAGGTTTGTCTCTGACAGATGTTACTGAACAGCAAAGTTTGTCTGACAGATGTCACTGAGCGACAAGGTTTGTCTCTGACAGATGTTACAGTATGGTAAGATCTGTCTGACAGATGTTACAGAGCGACAAGATTTGTCTCTGATAGATGTCACAGAGCGACAAGGTTTGTCTCTGACAGATGTTACAGGATGGCAGTTTTTGTCTGACATGTTACAGAATGACGAGGTTTGTCTCTGACAGATGTATGAGCTACAGGGTTTCTGTCTGACAGACGTTACATAGTGACAGGGTTTCTCTCTGACAGACGTTACATAGCGACACGGTTAGTCTTTCACATATGTTACAGAGCGACAAGGTTTCTCTGACCGACGTTACAGAGCGACAAGTTTCTCTGACAGATGCTACAGAGCGACAAGGTTTGTCTGACAGATGTTACAGAGCGACATGGTTTGTCTCTGACAGATGTTACAGAGCGACAAGATTTGTCCGACAGATGTTACAGAGCGACAAGATTTGTCCGACAGGTGTTACAGAGCGACATGGTTTGTCCGACAGATGTTACAGAGCGACAAGGTTTATCTAACAGATGTTACAGAGCGACAAGGTTTGTCTGACAGATGTTATAGAGCGACATGGTTTGTCCGACGGATGTTACAGAGCGACAACGTTTGTCCGACGGATGTTACAGAGCGACATGGTTTGTCTCTGACAGATGTTACAGAGCGACATGGTTTGTCTCTGACAGATGTTACAGAGCGACATGATTTGTCTCTGACAGATGTTACAGAGCGACAAGATTTGTCCGACAGGTGTTACAGAGCGACATGGTTTGTCTCTGACAGATGTTACAGAGCGATGGTTTGTCTCTGACAGATGTTACAGAGCGACATGGTTTGCCTCTGACAGATGCTACAGAGCGACAAGATTTGTCCGACAGATGTTACAGAGCGACAAGGTTTGTCTCTGATTGGTGTTACAGAGCTACGAACTTTGTCTCTGACAGACTTTACAGATTCAGATTGGGATAATTTATTCATTTAAAGGCATAGTCCCATGTGAAGAGGGCGATAATACTATTACAGGAAAATTATTATAAATGCAGCCGTATCACGAGTACATAATAATGCAACTTGAACATCAATACAATCATGATAACGTTGTTTCTCTTAACTGAAAAGTTTCATGTAATCAACGCAGTAGTCTCACGAGTCCTTACGAATGCAATATAGAGGCAAGCATGATATCATTGTGACTCTCAACTGAAAAACTTTATATCGGTAAAGAATTAAACTAAGAATCACGCTCTCTTTCTCTGATGACATTAGCAGGCAAACACGAAACAAACATGGCTGATTGTAGAATGTCCCAGGTATTAGCTGCATACGGAGGTAATTAAAAGCAGGGCACTGCAAGAGATTAAAAAAAGAACTTGATCTTCAACTGATTGTTTACAAAGGGGACAGAGCAGTTTGTGGTAACTTACGTTCTTTGTAGCGATCACCACGTGCTTTTATTTCAGAAATCTAAATCTTGTAAAGGTACATCGTAAATGTTTGTTTATGTTAACCACAAGGTAGCTTTTAACTTAACGTGAGGAACTATAAACTTTGTACGCATCAAACCTGTTACTTGATAGAATATGACTTTCCCATGTCTGCCATCTACTGTTGCATCGATCAATCTTTGCCGAATTGTTTGAATAACTTACTTTCCACTCGTAAACCCTGATACAGCCATGCATACCCTAGCCCCAGTTCAGACAATATATACGTACATTTGAAACCCAGTTTATTTTGCCCCTTAAGTCGCGATGAAATAGCGTATTATACGCGCGTGTTAATGTCTGTACTGTTTTTATTGTTTTGTCGCTGAGGAAGGCTTATTGCCGAACTTTCTTGTCTTGTTTTGTGTCGTGCATTAAAAGTGCGTTACTTCACACCTTGTTTTGTGTGCTCTTCCGCTTTTTCGTCGTGTTCCGGTAAACGCTGCAGTTTGTTTCATTTGACTTTGTATTATATGCTTATCGTGGTAATCTATTATTATTAATTTTCAACAGCTTTAACCAGTAGTGGGTACTTTCTACTGCAAAATTCACATACATTGGGTATCTATCGTTTTTCTATAAATCAAATCATTTGGAGTTCTAAGTTCTACACCTAAAAGTTTTTTTTTTTTTTTAAACTAGCTAAAAAAAAAAACAAAAAAAAAAAAACGATTCACAATGAACGACAGCATTCTTATCTAAATCCCATAGCTTTGATCCATACCGCCCAATAGGTTAGATCTGAGCATAAAAAAAAATTGAAAAACACTTCCAGTGAGTCAGTATTTAGTACAAACAACCCCTGCATAACACATAGTACTATTTTCTAGCTCTACTAGACAAGTCTCTACATTTAGCAACAAAACTGTGGCGAGTAGAAAAAAAATATGCCAAGTTTCTTACAAACGTTTACAACGGGCATAACAGAAGTATTAGGTCCATTTCTCCGTCGCAGCCAAGTGACCTCCTTTTCTGTAAACAGTAATCTTGCTTTCATCAAAATTGACATTTAATTCTATTTGTTGGCTAAGTACATTAAGTTATGTAGTTGTCTCTGCAAACCCACTATAGTCTTCAGGAGCAATATCATATCATCTGCTAGCAAAAGAATGAAGTGTTCCATGAGATCGTTTGTAAATCTAGCACCATGCTTACCGTTTTCTACTATTTCATTTGCGAGCTCATTAACAAAACAAAAATAGAACATGACTGCATACATCTCCTCGATTTACTCCTCTAGTGCACATTATATAGTCAGTTAATCTATTTTCGCTTCTTACCTTTGTTTTAATTGATTTGTACATGCTATAATGTACACTTAAACAATTTTCCTCTTATACCGTTTTTCGCCAATATAGACCACAGTCAGTTTCGATTGATCGAGTCAAACGCCTGTTCAAAATCAATCGATGCTACGTTTAACTTGCGATTAAATGAAAACTGCCCCTGAATCAATGCAAGAAAGGTAAACACATGGTCTACAGTCGAGTATCCGCGTTTAAATCAAGCCTGATGTTCACCACTTGTGTTATTTTCTTCTACATATTCCTTAAGTCCTGAGCTAATAATGATATTTTGCTACTAATATTAGACAACACAGTTCCTCGGTATCTGTTCACATTGTTCACATCATCTTTCTTTTTATACAATGGAATAGTTATAGACTCACACCAGGACTCGGGGAAAATACCCTTATCGAGCAAAGCATGGAAGAATGTGACGGGTCTCCGACGCTCCCCCTCGTTATTGAAATATGATCATCATATGCAGGGATGCAGGGGGTTATAGACAGAAGTATTTACGCTTTCACAACCTAAATGCGCTCTCGCATAGGCACATGCACTCTGTCACTCACATCGGGCCCGCACAAAGGTGACGGGAAACCAATAACATTTCACAGAAAATAATCAACTTTTATTTAACTTGACTCCGAGCCCCCACCCGTCACTACACAACACAATTATCTGTATCATATAACAATGTAAAACACCATACAGACAATCTCATAAATCGCATCCCCTGTTCTTCAGTGATTCTTACTTAACCAGGAAAGACAATATTTCACTATTACATTTGCACATTTATAAACTTAAGAACAGATGAAACGTCCATAACTTGCCAGCATTCCTTGGTTGACCGTCAGTTTTCTCTCATCACACTGTGCGACCACGAGCTGAAGCTGCCACACTGTTGTGTCCTCCCGATTGGCCAAATCCTGGTTGGGGGACACTGGCAACGTAGCTCGCGTTGCACCCTCAGAGCGAGTCTCCCGGACTCCACTGCACTTCGCCCTCTCCACACGGAAAGGGCTCCTGTCGGCCTCTCCCACAGGTCTTCTCTGGCTGCAAACACCCCACCGTTGTCTGGCAGCTCCCTGTCTAGGCTCCAACAGGCTAACACGTCTTGCTGTCGACCGTCCCCACACGGGAGACAATTCTTCTCATCGTCGGCTCCGAGGCTACAGCCACCTCCACTGTCTTACGTCCCCACCCAGGAGACAACGAGGTGACAGCAAACCTCTGCTTCACGCTGTATTTTCTTGAGCCCACAGCAAGACGGGCGAGTTCACTTTCCCTTAAGTGAGTCACACTCTTCCTAGTTTTCCAGGCACCTTATATCCATCCTCAAAGAAAGAGAGAACCCGAGTTTAACTGGTTCAACCAATGGAATCACTGGCTCACACATATCACACGATTTGTACCAATAAATCCCTGAGTTATTTTTGTTCCACCAATGGACTCACTAGTCACCTACACATACACACACACACACCACAACTGTTAGCACCAACAAGGACTTGGGTACCAAGTGGTTAATGCATAACCTCCTATTCAGCTCCTGTTCCATTCCTCTAAGCTACCCATTATACTAACAGCCTGGACTTCTCTACCAGCCAGGACTAATGCTTAAGTGGTGACTACACCCTATAGACAACAAGGTGCAAACCACTCAATAGGCCGAAGCCTTCCATTCATTCCTCAGAAGAAGAACGACTGAAGGGTCGCTGTACTCTGCCTGCAGGCTGACGGTCGCCTACCCGTGGCGGTCACCTGACACGATTGCCTTCCTTTCAGCCCAGTTAATAGCCAGTACCCAAGTGGACACTCTCTTTACCCAGGACCGAGGTCGGCATGTCCTTGTTGCTATCCTTCAGACATGCGAAACACTTCTCAGTACTCTCCCTCCTTCAGTAAACTACTCGGGTATTCCCCCCCCCCCCCCCCCCCCCCCTGGTGATGCCTGAATTCGCGCACTTGAAGAACCCAAGGAACTTGCTCTCAACAACTGCAAAACTACCCTTAATTTGCCTAAATGCTCGAGAACATTCGGCCGACTCATGACAAAGAACATGACCCAAAACAGTCTATGGTCTGTTGGCATGGAGCTTACAAAAATTCCCCAATAATTCCGTCAGGACCTGCAGCCTTACCAGACTTTAAATTTTTCAAGTGCTAGCAAAAATTCCTTTCTTGAAATAGGACGGTCCATGAACTCATTTTCCGCGTTTGACAAAGCATAATCATAATTATTTGCAAATCTTTGTTTAATAAAGACTGAAAGTGTCTGAACCATTCATCTAATGGAATATCATTTCTGGGTTGTTTTCGTTTTTTCAGCGATTTTTCTTTATGCAGTCCCAAAATATTCCTGTGATTATAAACGGATACTGTAAGTTCTTCACACACACTGCCTGGGAGACAATCTATGTGTGGCGTCGATGTCACGGAGCGACAGTATTTCTTTGAGAGATGTTGCAGAGCTGCAGATGTTCTCTTTACTACTGAGTGGATAGGTTTGTCTTTGAAAGACATTTCATTGCATCAGGAATTGTTCTTGACACACATTACTGAGCGGCAGGGTTTGTCTTTCGACCAACGTTTCAGCATGGTGAGGTTTGTCTTTGACAAATATCATAGAGCTGAGGGATTTTTCTGAGTCGAGATTTTTGTCGTTTGGCAGACATCGCAATGTGGCCATTTTGTCTGGAACGTAGGTGACAAGGTGGCGGGGACATAGGCAACAGAGTGGCAGGGTTCGCTCCGAACACAGGATGTCTGCACTGAGTCTGACTAGCACAGACCTTCCTACTGTTGTGGGACAGGTATCAGAAGTCTGCATAGTCCGTCTTGTTTTAGAGGTAATAGGGAAGCATGATTTGTCTCAGAAGACCTCACCAGATGGCAGAGTTCGTCCTGCTCAGTCGTTACGGCATGGAGTTCCTTTCCTGTTCAGACCTCATACCTTGGAACGGATTGTCTTTGTAGAAGTCATGGAGTGGTGGGATGTGTCGTGTTCAGTCATCACAAGGTGGCAAGGTTCGTCTTAAGCGGACTTCAACGTCCAGTTGGCATAGCTGTGATACTTCAGGAGCCGAGCTGACGTGCCGAGAATGCGACTTGTGTCAAGACCAAAGGACAAAACGCAGAAGACGACAAAACGCACTTCATGACCGTCCTAGCGGGTCTAAAGACAGCAGTATGTTCTTCTTTCCCAGCTCAGTAAGGACCGGGTGTGGTTACTGGGACATTCTGTCAGCCAGCCCACTTAAGGGTGCCATTTGTAACGCCTGTCAGAATCGGCTCCCGAGCCACCACGGCTGCCGGACTACAGGCAGCTCGACTAAAGGGTCAACGACCACCGATTTATTCGCACGGAAAAAAAAAACAGAGTTCTCATGGAGCCTGCATCCGCACACGGAAATCAATCTGGGTTCAGACCCATACCACCTGACAGCGTCGCGCAGTTGGGCTGCAAAGCCGAGTCACGTTATGCAGTTGCCATCTTAGGTGTGTTTTGCTTTGAAACACCTTGATTTTTTCCCTGCACCCGAACTTTCTTCATCGAGTGCGCGACGGTCGGAGTTCGGTGGCGAAAGGTCAGTCTTTGAACTTTCCTGGCCTAAACCCTGCAACGTCATGTCCCAGGACCAGGCAGCACGGCGATCCTCCCGAAAGTCTTTCCAAACCTACCCATTGTGGGTCAGTGTGGGGGGGAGGGCGAGTAAGCAAGAGGCTGTCAGTTTGTAGTAGAGAACGAATAAGCTAGAGGCTGAGCGCGAGAGTCCATTGAGAGGATAGGATCCAACGAACTCCCGTTGCACCTTGCCCCCTCCTCCTCCGACATGCCCTTGGATGATGAAGACACGCTGACCAAAACTGGCGACGATTGCGAACGTGATGGGGGTAATGGGGAAAGATACTCGCGGATCTGATCAAAATTAGGAAGACAAAGGCCATCCCACCCCACAAATATTGCTAAAAGGGGGCAGAATTAACCCACAATTGAAGAAAGGAAGCACATCACTTCTGACGATAAAACAAGGTGTGACGGCAAGGCCTAGATCTGACAAGTGTCTGGAGTGGCACTCCGGCCATGGAAGGAAGAACGGAAACAAAAGTGTGCCTAGGACCAGGACTGTTGAGACGGTCGTGGAGGCAGGTGCTAGCCGCAGCGTTTGACCACACGGAACTGTAAACTGGGCATTTGCAAGCAGTCCGTTTGGCCTGATGCGGCATTTGGAGCCAAACAAGATTTGGATGTCATGTGACTTTGCACAGACATTAAGTTTGGGATGTGGTGTGGGCTTTGCATAGATATTAAAGTTTGGGATGTGGTGTGGGCTTTGCATAGATATTAAGTTTGGGATGTGACGTGGACTTCTGCATAGATATCAAGGTTGGGATGTGGCGTGGGCTTTGCATATATATTAAGTTTGGGATGTGGTGTGGGCTTTGCATAGATATTAAGTTTGGGATGTGGTGTGGGCTTAGCATAGATATTAAGTTTGGGATGTGACGTGGACTTTTGCATAGATATCAAGGTTGGGATGTGGCGTGGGCTTTGCATACATATTAAGTTTGGGATGTGGTGTGGGCTTTGCATAGATATTAAGTTTGGGATGTGACGTGGACTTTTGCATAGATATCAAGGTTGGGATGTGGCGTGGGCTTTGCATACATATTAAGTTTGGGATGTGGTGTGGGCTTTGCATAGATATTAGTTTGGGATGTGACGTGGACTTTTGCATAGATATCAAGGTTGGGATGTGGCGTGGGCTTTGCATACATATTAAGTTTGGGATGTGGTGTGGGCTTTGCACAGACATTCAAGTTGTGGGTGTGGTCTGGATTTCGCGCAGAGACGTTTAGTTCGGGGTGTGGTCGGGACTTTATAGTGACAGCAAGGGTTGAATGGTATTAGCTAGAGATATCGTATGTACTTTTTGCGCACACGAAGGCACTGTAGTGTTCAGCACTTTCTAAATCATTTTGGTTGTGAAACGAATTGACAAACGCGTCTCACTCTTTTCCATTCCTTTGGTCTGGAAGATATGGGTGGAGGTTCAGTTTCTCACTTTGGTCTGAAAGGAATGGGTGAAGGTGTTTCGCATTTCCATGTTTCATTTTACTTTGGAACAAACGGGCGAAAACTGGCAATGCTTCTAATACAACTCGTATTTCTTGCTCTTGTATCCATTGGTGTATTCTTTGTGACGATGCAATATTTAATTGTTAAAGTAATACACTCTTACTCAATCGTTGTAAGCGTTGAACATTTCTTCTCATTGGTGTTGCTGTGTGCGATGTTTGCGTGGTAAAAGGGTAAGCTGAAAACTTTCTTGTCAGGAAAGTGTCCAGGTTGTTTTTCTGACCTGTGATCTGCTAGGGAAGTGGTTACCGCAAGGAGCTTGGGTTGGAGCCATGTGTATATCGCAGATTTTTTTCACGAGAGCCACGCTCACCCTCCCTGCTACCTCCCCAAGAATGTTTGTTTGTCTGTCAGCAACATCATGCTAAAACTGCTGAGCCGATTTTAACGGAACTTGAAGGAGAGATGAAATGTAGCTCAAAGACAAAGTCCTGATATTTTCTCACACAGTCGGATCAATGAGCAGTTGTAAGGTTCAGTTTTGTTTGTTTTTGTTTGTTTGTTTTTACATAGTACATGAAATATTTTTAACAATCTGTAATTTTATAAAGACATATTGCCATATTACCTCTCACTGGAAAAAAAAAAAATCAAGCTGATTAGACGTCTTCATATTTACAGACTTGTCAGATTTGGCGTGAATCTGGGTTTCAACCTGGCTTTAGTGAAAAGAATGATATTATTCCAGAGTTGACAGAGAGGTGCACTTATGTATGCGTGGGTGCGGAGATTGGTGTGGGAGGCTGTGGGAATGAGGGGGAGGGGAGGGGTGGGGGCAGGCACATTGTTCAGCCTCGATAGAGGTCTGCAGTCTCTGGTATGGCATCCTACTTTATTCTTTTATGGCAAGACTGGACTACTGCAACTCTGTTTATGCTGGGCTTCCCGCAGAACAGATTTCTCGGCTGCAGAGAGTCCAAATAGCGCGCACGACTAGTTTTGAAGAGGAGGAGGTATGATGCACATCACTCCCATGCTGATGGAACTGCACTGGCTTCCCATACAGTATCGGTGGCAATTCAAACTGGCAGTTCTTGCTTTCCACCACTTCAATGAATCTCTTCCTCACTATCTCTCTTCTTCTCTCTGCACCTACCAAAACTCTCGTACCCTTCGCTCTTCTTCACAAAAACTTTTGAAAATCCCTAAGCGTTCTCTGAAATCTGTTGGCGAAAGAGCCTTCAGTTTTAGAGCACCTTCTATTTGGAACTCCCTCCCTGAAGACCTTCGTAATCAGCCTACTCTTTCATCTTTTAAATCTGAGCTCAAAACTTATCTCTTCAAAAAAGCCTATTCTCTGTGTAGATGACTAGTCTCTCTCCTAAATTCCTCCACAACTAGTCCGGTGAGGCAGTTTATGCATGTAGGTGCGTTTGCCATTGTGTATTTTCTTTTTGCTGTGTGCATGAATATTGTATGAATAAGTGCAAAATGGTGGATGTAAGCGCATTGATTGTATAACAAGAAATGCGCTATATAGGTATTATACATTATTATTATTATTATTATTATTATTCTTTTCTGCCACCAATTTCATTTTGGTCTCTTTCAGCCTCGTTTCTGGAGGTATACTTAATTCAAACACGAATTCATTCTGTTTTTCTTATTGTTTTTTCTTAACTTTCTTTCCTCTCTCTCTCTCTCTCTCTCTCTCTCTGTGTGTGTGTGTGTGTGTGTGTGTGTGTGTGTGTGTGTGTGTGTGTGTGTGTGTGTGTGTTTTTATACTATTTTTCTAGATGTTGTTATCGGAGAAACTTGGAGAGGCGTTGCTGCTCCTCTCTCTGGTGGCTCTGTGTACTGCCGGACAAAGTCGACTCCTCAACAGTCTGGTCAACAATGCTGACGACACCCTGCCTGATCCCAGCCCTGAGCGCGATGACACCGATGATTTTCTGCTCCCAGATGTCGCCAAGTCTTCTGATACGGAATCTCCCAAGTCTTCTGGACAGCGGACCACCTATATCTATTCCCATTATCATGTTCCTTATCAAACTCATCATCTTTACGCCCATGGTTCGTTCGCAAGTCCTCCATTTCCATACACCCCTAATCCTTACAATTATGGGCTTTATGCTATGACCACGCCCTACCTCTACCATCCTATGGCCGGCTACCACTCCTATTCTGCCATGAACTCTCTCTACGGCTACCATCCTACCGCTTCCTCCTTCAATCCTGGCCGCTTCCTACTTCAATCCTGCAATGAACTCTCTCTACGGCTACCATCCTATGGCCGCTTCCTACTTCAATCCTGCATGAACTCTCTCTACGGTTACAATATGGCCGCTTCCTACTTCAATCCTGCAATGAACCCTCTCTCTACGGCTACCATCCTATGGCCGCTTCCTACTTCAATCCTGCAATGAACTCTCTCTACGGTTACAGTCCTATGGCCGCTTCCTACTTCAATCCTGCAATGAACCCTCTCTACGGCTACCATCCTATGGCCGCTTCCTACTTCAATCCTGCAATGAACTCTCTCAACGGTTACCATCCTATGGCCGCTTCCTACTTCAATCCTGCAATTAACTCTCTCTACGGTTACAGTCCTATGGCCAGCTACTACCCCCTTTTCTGCCATGAACTCTCTCTACGGCTACCATCCTATGGCCGCTTCCTACTTCAATCCTGCAATGAACTCTCTCTACGGTTACAGTCCTATGGCCAGCTACTACCCCTTTTCTGCCATGAACTCTCTCTACGGCTACGGCTACCCTATGGCCGCTTCCTCCTTCAATCCCGCTATGTACTCTTTCAATCCCATGGTCACTCCCTACCCCTTCCCTGCCATGAACCCTCTCTACGTTCCCGTGAATGGCTCTTCCCCCAGACCTCCTTTGACTGCCTACACCTTCCACGCCCCTATGGCCCCCTTTTCTTACCTCCAACCACCTATGGGCTATTCCCCCCTCTACCCTCCTGTGGGAGGCTCATACCATCCTATGAACTCTTTCTATCCCTACTCTGCATCCCTGATGCCTTTCAACTCTTTCCACCCTCCTATGTATCCTCTTTCCTATCTCCAACCGCCTATGGGTTATCCCTTCGTCTACCCTGCAATGAACACCATGAACCCGTACAATCTCATGAGTCCCATGT
>JADBJO010004686.1:131458-158958 GCA_016801955.1 Conus betulinus
CTAGGTTACAGGTCAAAATGGGAGACCTGACCTAGTCTTGGTTAAAGGTGAAAATGGTTCAAATCATCCTGAATAATGTTGAAGCTTTAGCAGCCCCACATGCAGGTTAAATACCACATCTAGGTTACAGGTCAAAATGGGACCCCTGACCAGTCTTGGTTAATGGTAAGAATGGTTCAAATCATCCAGAATAATGTTGAAAGCTTCAGCAGTCCAGAACTACGTTAAAGTTCAACTGATCCAGAGCAGAACATTGCAGCCAGCCCACGTCAAGGTTAAAGGCTACGTGATCCAGGCTGAAGTAACGGTTCAGAATATATCACAGTGACCCAGAATGATACTAAACGGTTAGGTGACCCAGAGAGGATGAAGGTCACGATGAATACGTTAAGGTCAAGTCAAGGGTAAAATGACCCGGACCAAAAGTGAAAATCCACTGACATATTCCATCGTGATGATCCATGTCGTGTGTCATGTGTGCACAGTTACGTGACACATGATTCAACCTCCATGAAAGGAATCTGTAAGCTGACATTCAGCCGAGTGAATGCCTGCCCTCCGAGTATGAGAAGGCTACATCACGTCAAAAATTGACTATTAAGTCATGTATAAGGCGTCATTTACTCAGTAGATATAGTGTGATGTAAAAAAAAAAAAAATCCATTTCTACATTGAGAGTGCAACTGATGGCTAACATTTTTACCTCAATACCATTTCTCAACAGATCTTGAATCATTTTCAGTTTTGGTGCTGTGGCATCGTTCTGAGATTGACACCGCATGCTGGGCGGACTCAGACATAGACGACAGGCATTTAGTAGTGACCTGACCCAGGTAGAGTTAGGACAATCAATCCGTTTGACTGTATGTGAGCCTATGTGACTGAAGAATTGACCTTGAGGGCCTGTGATGGAGTGGTCCATGGGGAGTGTTTGTGCCAACTGGTTGCGACGGCCTGGGACTATACTCAAGGGAATTTTGATGGCTTTGGGAGCCTGTGGTGAGCGCTATATTTTCATGACAAAGGGATACTGATTACAATTGCTAAATTGTAAAACTTTGATTGAATAATAAAAGTTGAAGCCCCTTATTGGAGGGAACCTTATTCGGAGTTAGTATTTGAGACGAGAACGCGCGCGTACGTGTTTGTCTCCTTGTGATTGAGGGATCAATGGTTCCTTCTGAATGGAGTAGGTAAACTTCTGCCCAATATTTAAATTTTAACACACTTAATCACCTTCTGACATTGCGGTTAATGTCTTCATGACCTCGAATGAGTCGTGGTGATGTGGAGACAAGTCAAACGTCAAGTGATACGTGAAGGATTACAATGACCACGAATGATGTGAAGTGTTAAGTGATACAGAAAAAGGTAACGTTGACCCAGATCTAGATTAAAGTTCGAGAGTCCCGGAATAGTTAATAATCTTGTTCAGTTGTAGATCACCCGATCTTAATCCTCGATCTCAGTCACAACATTCCACTGTGTGGTTCAGCTGACCTTTAACCTTGATCGTATAGTTCCTGAAAGTTTTTCCAGTCACAAGAGCTTTCATTTGGATCAATGTCAGTATATTATGTTGTGAGAAAGACGATGCTCATCTTGACCTGGGTCACGGTATCACGTTCTGATCATCTAAACTTTCATGTAGGCATGGATCGGCGTCACCCATACTTGATGCCCCCCCCCCCCCCCCAACCCCACCCCCACCCCACCCCATCAAAAAAAAAAAAAAAAAAAAAAAAAAAAACAACTCTCTGTAGAATTGTTGCAAAGTGAGGCGACTGCAGGCGGAAATCTAAACAAATTTTTGAAATGATTTATAAGGCTCCACCCAAAAACGTAGACAAACGAATCACAAGGCAAAACACAACGCGTTTCGACCTCTTAGGTCTTTTTCAGGCAGATACACTGCACTGCGGACAACGAAAATGAACCAGCAGTCACTTATCTTCATCCTGTTCAGCGCCAGATGGGCGTTGAATGGTGCCAAACAAATGATGTGGGTGACATGAGCTTCAACGATCTGGACATGGGTCAGCTGATGCATTATGGGACACTCGACCTTAAACGCACGCGATTTCGGTCAGAATACTCACAAGCTTGTTCACCTGAGATCTAATCCGTTCTGGTTCACTGAACTCGTTAATACAGTACGAGGTGGGTATCCATGACGTGTTCTGATTCACCATGACCCCTCCTGGATCTGTAGGGGGGGGGGGGGGGGAGGGGAGGGGGGAGGGGGATTGGGGGGGGGGGGGGGGCTTAGGCTCCCGACATCATCGATCTCGCATGGGCTTGGAATGTATCACTGGTACCACCAGGTCCATACCTCCTTCCCCACTCCCCCAGTCTACGTGGACCATGTAATCCTCCATCAATCCCCTCACCCCATCCCACCCCCTGGTTGATACCCCCCCCCCTATTATATTTCCCTGGATCTATGTTTCCCATGATCTATAATCATCCTGGACCTATCATAGGCGTATATCTATGACTGTGTCCCCTCAAGTCTATGTTATACCGGATCTGTTCTTTGTTCTATCTGGGCCTATCTTAATCTGTGTCTTTGTTTCCGCATGTCTGTATTTTTCCAGGTCTTTGTTTCTGCTGTGTTTTTGTTCTCCAGGTCTATGATCATTTTTTGTGTGCATTTCACCAGATCATGCGTTCCTCTGTGTCCGCTTTTGGGGTCTCTGTTCCATCTAGGTCTCGACTTCAGACTTTAATTGTCACGAGAATCCTTAAGCTTCTATCGACAGGATATGTTGAGAAATCATACTTAATGGATCACAATTAAGGAATAGACCATAATTCATGTGGGTCTGTGTAGGGAGCCATTACTGTCTTTTCAAATTCATGCAATCATGAACATTTTTTTTTTGTAATATGAATTTGTAGGTCATCATTTGCCGAGCATTTTACTCGAGCGTAGGTTTTGCAAGTTTGAGTGTAGCAAATCTTTTGAGGGCTGGTCCTCCAGCGTCAGTCGTAGCTGTTTGTATCCGGAACAGCTGTCCAGAAAATGAATGTCATCTTCCACCACACCACATGCTGAGCATTTTTTGTCTTCTCTTGGGAGCGTTTGTGTACAGACCCCTTTCTATTTGTAGGCCATGAGTGCCGACGCGGAGTTCGCTAAGATCACGTCTCTATTCGAAGTTTTTAAAGTGTATTATGTATGGCTCTAGTCGGCATATTATCTGCAACTTCCTTGTTAAAGTACCGTTCATGGTCTATGTCCACCATTGTCTGCTCCTCCGTGACTGTATTTCTCCAGGTCTGTGTTCCTTCTTTCAGTCTAAGGTCTTTGGTCACTGTTTTTCATGATCCCCCAGTTCACACGTTGCCACACAACTGTTGTCCAGGTTCCTTGTTCCCTCTAAGTATATCTACCCCAAGTATCAGTTCTTCCATGTCTGCTTTGCTAGGCCTATACATGGTTCCCTCAAGGTCTGTAACTGTGCTGTGGCATTACATTATTGTGCTGATTTGGGCACAGTCTTGGCGAATGAATGGCAAGGCAGAGGTAGCCTACAGCCAGCAAAATACTGACAAATGCTGCATACGTATGCCAGATAAGTAGACCACATATGACAAGAAAGCTTTTAATGTTTTTAGACATGTACCAACCGTGTCATGTTCATAAGGAACTGGCTTACCTTTGGGATGGATGCCTGAGATGTGTGGGGAACGAGGACAATAATCACAGACCGACATGCAGACCCACAAAACTTCCTAGAACTGCAGAATGCACTGATCTATTCGTTGGTTTTATCTATTTGCCAGATGGATGTTTTGTTGTCATGGCACGAGATTTTAACACCTGTATTAATTTCATTTCTTGTTCTTGACTACGCCGCTGCGAGATCACACTCCAAGTGTACAGTAGCGGGTTTAGTGCACAATTACATGGTAGCACGAAAATAACCATGGTGTCATGGACATTTCTGAAAACAACCATGCCACACACACTTAAAATCGTAATCCCCCCGAATACCAACCAGCACAAAGCCTCTGTGACAGCCACTTTTCCAATCACTTTGACTGAGGATACACCAATCGATGTGTGGGGTTCAGGGCTATTCTGTATTTTGGAGTCTGCCGGAAGATGATAGACTGAGCACCTATAGTCATCGAGTTTATGATGAAATTGATCGCAGCAATGACAGTAAACCACGTAAACCTTTGACTTGATTGATAGTGATCAACTAGAGCCAGACGACACAGACCTGACTGACTCTGTACACCCCAGTGTGCTATTTCTGGAAGAAATGGAATCAAAGCTAACAAGATTCCGATGATCCATATCACCGTACAAGCTACAGCCACTGAACATTTGTTGAATTTACGTGCATCAGTATATAGCCAAAAGACGCTAAAGTAACACACAGTAATGAACCAGATAATCATTGGTACTACTGTGCTTGACACAACGAAAAGAAAGCCAGCTACTTTGCACGTCAAACTGCCGATCCATGCTTTTTCATTCTGCGTGTATTGTCCATGATATATGAGGTCAGCTGCCAAAATGATGATGACGTGACATCCCATAGAGAGATCGGCAAAATGAAAGTGGGCAATAGAGATCATAGCATCGCTTCTAGTCATGTGTTTAGCTGCAGCAGACGCTATAAAGCAGGCCACGAATCCTAGCACAGCGGACACAGAGATCAGCCAGTGAAAAGTCCTGTACAGTTCAGTGGGTAGCAGTGTTGTGCACGAGAGAAGCGCGGCATCAGGAGCCCAACAGCTGACTTCACTCGAGTACAGCATTTCTTTACAGCAAATTCTGTAGTTCGATGAGAAAATACGTTGTAGTCTGTCTGACCGTGAAAACATGTCTTGGGGAAAATCGGCAACTCTATTCCCCCTCAAATCCAGCTCTTGTATGAGTGGCATGTTCTTTAAACCAGTTGAACCAATTGTTTGAACCGCGGTAAATGAGGTATTCAGCATTTTCACGCGAGGTAAGAGAGGGAGACGTTATTGTGAAGAATGTTTGTATGGGTTTGAGAGATGTCTACTTGAGTCAATGAATAAAGAATGTTCTTCGACGTTGTACTTGTTATTTTACTGAGCGGGTTATTTTCTATGTAAAGGTTTCTTAGATTTGGGAGCGCAAGGAGAACTGGCATACTGAGAGTTCTCACACTGTTATGTGCAAGGTCCATATACATTAGGTGTACAAATTCAGAATGCGACACATTATGAATATGACAGTGCGATAAAATCAAAACAACGAGATATGTGTTTGCATTGAAATCAGTCGCTGACATGTTTGAACCTGTTGCATCCACGTATCGCAGCTGAGGAAAGCGATCTGAAAGAAATGGTTGAGAACACAGGAAAACATGACCTTGACACTGACATCCTCCAGGGCAATCCGGTCACACATCATTTCATCATCACGTTGTGGGCACTCCCCCAACCATTGCATAGATGATCCCCATGCACACACACTCTGGAGGCTCGACATCGGTAGAAACCAGGACATCTCATCGTGTCACACTCGTGCTCGTCCTCTCCATTCACACAGTCGAAGAATCCGTTACATCTAGTGTAGACCGGTAAACAGTACAGCCACTCAGAGGAACAACGGTAGTGACTCTGAGGACAGGACTGGTCAGCTGTCATCAGCTGTTGGGTGAAGTAGCCTGTTCCATCCAAATCCACGTAAACCTGTCGTTGTCTCGTGTCTTCTCTTCTGGTCGGGGCATGGTATAGGTGTTCTCAAGACACCCAACCTCATCAGAATCGTCCAGACAATCTGTGTATTGATTACAATGTTGGCTGACTGACACACACTGGCCGTTGGAGCACAGAAATCCGGCGCACGAAAATTCACAAAATGATTCATCACTGTCATCTGGACAGTCCTGTCTGAAGTCACACAACAAAGTGTGATGGACTACTGTCATGTCGTCATCGCATCTGAATGGGGCGTAGGTGAACTGTCTTCCTTCAAAACATATGTCGTCAGGCTGTCTACAACTACGTTTAACAATTCGTGGGATCTCAGGTTCTTTTCTTTCATACAATGACTCTTGGGGTCACATATCAGAAGCACATGTGTAACAAACCCGGTAGAGCAAATAAACAAATGCTGCAGTGGTGTACATGCCTATATGTCCAGAGGACCACAAACCTGCCCGCAACATAGGTGAATAAAAGGCACCACGTGACCGCAGTTTTCGTTCACATAGTATTAAACCAATCTCAATATTTGCAAACTCAATCGCTGCATCTGAGACAACTGCGTTTATGAAAGTCCTTCGAGGAACATACGGATTCTTTGAACGGAAGTGATGCAAGTTATAAGTCAAAGTGGCATCCGTCCACGAGCGAAACTTGCTGTATGGAAACGGCACAGAATGCCACCCCGACCTCAGGCCTATCGCCATTTGAAATTTGGTATAGTTTCTCAAAACACGTCGAAAATCTACCTTTTCCTTTCCATTCTTCACACAACCTGGATCTTCACCTAGTTTAAGACATTCCACATCAGAAAACACCCTGCGAATCTGCCCCTTGGCTACAATCAGTCTGGAGCACTTATGTGGTGATGCCACCAGTCCCTGGCACTCAGCACTGCTGAAGGGGCAGTCCCCTGTTTCATCTCGTCCGTCTTCACACTCTGTCCTTTGGTTACAGTGCAGGTGAGGTTGAAACTCAGGGTAGTGCTGTACAGAACAGTTGAACAAACCACTGGGCAACTTCACCGACTGTGGACTCCTGAGAAGCGCTGTCATGAGCAGTGTCAGCCCGCTGTGATGATACGTATAACGGAACTTGATTTGGAGCTTTGAACTGTCGATAACGGTGGTACCTAATGGGTGACATGTGACACAAATATGTTCAACAGTTTGTTGAGATGTATTTGGCTTGGTGTAATACAAATAAATGTGAGGCGCATCTAGCGTCCGATCATAAAATAAATGTTGAAAACTAAAGATGCATATATCAGAGATGTCCCGAGCGTAATCGTATATCAAAGACATATGATTACGTCCCCAGATTTTACTGTTCTGTAAGGATATAAATGGGGTGATTAAATGTGTGGAACGTTGAAGGACGTGTCTTTCGATAAAAGAACGATAGCTTATTGACTCCACGTACACATCAATTTGAGGGCTGTTGATGTGGACCATCAACATCATGTTCAATGGCGAGGTGACAAAGCTCTCCACCAGACCGTTTAAGTAGCAAGCCACAACAAAGTAAGGATATTTTAGCTGAAGGGCTGTCAGTATCTCAGTCTTCCATAGCCTGGAATCGCAGTCCAACGATACCCGTTCAATACGAGCTCGCAAATACCTAGCCCCGGGTGTGTCCACCAGCAGTGTACAGAAAGGAGTGTTCTGGTTGCACACCCCATACACCACACCCTGGTGGGCGACATGTGGCAAATCGGACCAATAACAACTGGATGCGTTGGCCTGTAGGATTGTGGTGTCTGTGCGGTTTTGACTCAAGAGATGTTCCAGGCCCGGACAAAGATCAGTCATCTTCGTTGGTCTAGGAGTGGTGTTCATGTCTGGAGCGCTCCAGCTTCGTTCCTGTACGGCTATGTCAGCACACAGAGAGAGGATTAAATATCTGAACCACCATAACATTTTACTGCAGTGGTGCAGTAGGTTGACACTGGTGGTGGTGGTGGTGGTGGTGTGGTAGAGCAGACGCTCCTTCCATCATATAACTGTCCAGCTTTTAAAGCAGAGGTTAATGCCGAGTTTATGAACCAAGTGCCGATGTTAATCTTTTTGACCTTGTGCTATTATGAAGCAGATTTACTAAGGGAAAGTTTGTTCCGTGCTTTTAGTTTTTCGTCTGTTGTTAGAGGTACGGCTGGCTGGAAGGAGTAGCTTTGCTGCATGTCTATGGAGAGAATTCAGTCTGGTTTTTTTTGTGTATGTGTGTGTGTGTGTGTGTGGACATCACTTCTGCCGTCCCATATTGTTGAAGCGTAACTGACGTGTGACATCACGTGTGCGTTTAAGAAAAGTTAAAGCGCAGTACTGTTGACATAGTGTTTTAATTTGAGATAACAGGAAAAGGGTTTTTTTTTTTTTTTTTTTTTCTTTTTTTTTTTTAGATTATCTTGCATAAATCATTGAGATGAGATTTCCGTTTCACTTCTTTATCTATCAAATTTTAAAATGTCGCCAAATAACGTAGACAAACGAATCACAGTGCAAAACACCACGCGTTTCGACCTCTTAGGTCTTCTTTAGGCGAGATACACAATATTCAGGACAACGAAAATGAACCCGCTATCACTTATCTTCATTAAATTACAATGATCAGAAGTAGCCTACAGGGATCATAAATGCAGTCTAAAGTAGGTGACGTAAAGAGAAATACAAAACAAGGAAGGTAGTAGTAGTCAGTATGAATCAAAGTTTGATCTGGTTGTAAAGTGAGGTGCGCTTGTGATCGCTGTATGCTGCTTTTGATCATTGTAATTGTATGAAGATATATGATCGCTGGTTATGTTCGTATTTCTGAGTCTATGTATCTTACCTGAAGAAGACCTAAGAGATTTAAACGCGTCGTGTATTGTCTTGTAATTCGTTTGTCTGTGTTATTCGGCGAAGTCCTTAAGAATTCTTTTTCAAGCACTCGTGATCGCTGTATGCTAGGCCTACTTTTGATCATTGTAACCTGGTGAAGATTAGTGATTGCTGGGTCATGTTCGTTGCCCAAGTGTCGTGTATCTTGCCTGAAAAGACAGAAACACATCGTGTTTTATCTTGTCATTCGTTTGTCTATGTTATTCGGCGGAGTCTTTATAATTTTTCAAATATGTACTGTTTTCCATCTGCAATCGCTCAGTTTGCAACTAGATCTATCTTTACCTATCGTTATCCCTAAAACACGATGCTCATCTACCTGTTCGGTAGATGTACCATTCGACTGAAATTTTAGGCAGAGAGGAGTCAATTTGTGGCTTTTGGTACATGGCGGGTGGCTATAACATGGATTTAGTTTGGCCGTGTGTATGACCTTTGAATTTAAATTACACCAGTCTGACACTGCATTTAGACATTCCTGGTGACACATTTCTGTCGTTTGTAGATGACTCCCATTTGTTTTGAGAGACGAGTCATGGGCAAATAAAACGGTTGTGACTTTGTCATCTGATATGGATACTGGTAAATCTTTGATGAAGATTTCAGAATAGGAGGGGGGCCTAATACTGAACCTTGTGGGACTCCATATCTAACTAAAGTCTGAAGAGGAGGTTTTGTCATTAAGCAGCGCATACTGAGTCCTATCAGTCAAGTATGATTGGAATAATGAGACTTTGCGTATGTCTCTTTAAAGTTCTTGGACTCTGATAGTTGAGACTTTTGCTGCAGCCTTGTCAGAGATAGGAAGAAGACAGCATGGTGTAGTGCACTGGTTGTAGCGCATGTTACGTGGATTTTTTTTTTTTTTTAAAGACATAACGAAGACAGCGTGGCACTGGACACTGGATGTTGAGGGCATTTCTGGTGTCTTTTTGGCGTCAGGAAGAGGACAGCACGTCGTAGGACACTGTTGCTGCTGATGACTCTTCAGAGACAGCAAGAAGACAGCATGTCTTTGGCCACTGTTTATAGGGCAAATTCCGCATATTCAGATTTTTTTTTCCTGTTATAGAGCAGGTAGCAGATGACTTAGACCGTAAACATCTCCGTTTTTGCTGCAATCTCCCTCGTCAGATCAGAAGTTGGTATGAATCGAGGTTTCCACTGTCGATATGTGCTCATTAGAGCACTCAATAATCGACATGATCATTCTAAGGTCGAATGGAGAGCTGGATGTGGTTTATTGATCTGACTTACTCTGAGCAGCCATTGTGTTCTGTTGTGATTTCGTACGCAACAGTAGTTTAGCTATGCCAAGATTTGGTTGATTACTTCCCTTATGCTTGATTATTGGTGAAAATTCCTGCTTTCATGAAACAGTTTCGCACGTTCAGAAGCGTATCAAGATTCATTTGTACTATTTGTCAAACACTTGATATATCCTATTAACCTCAGCCATTATCATCAGCCTCTGAAACAGATCTCTAAGCAACTCAGTAACGGTCTTATTTTGAGTTTACCTAACTAATTTCGACAAAAGTACTTGAGCAACTGGAACATACATCGTGTAGTTCTTCGTCTATTTAAAATTAATTTCTTTTGATTTCTGCGAAAACAAAAAAAAAAATCAGGGAACGCTACTCCGGAGTGATCATCCCAGCTTGCCAAATGGATGGCTGAAAAACGCTGAAGGTCATATCAAGAACATATCCTGAAGAACTAAAACGTCGGTCAAGCTAAAAGACAAACTTACGGCGGATGGCCAGCGACTTGGCATCTCAGGTGTATGCTGCGTGTTGTCACCACGCAAGTACAAAACGCCTGCATGAATGAGAAGCGTTTGCAGCTCGACGTTAGTGTCGCTCGTGTGTTTTAGAGTAGTATATGCGAGCACTGTAAAGACAGCCGTGTTTTGTTTTTTTATCTACACCACAGGCACTACCACAGTTTTCAAAAAGCTTTAGCCGCTGATCGCCAAAGTGACACTGGTAGTACAGTGATTCTGATGTGCTACACTGGTGTCTCTTTAGATGGAGATCTTGGTTTTAATCAGATATTAAACCAGGATGTGATTCCAGCCATTTCACAAGTTTGTCTTCTTTCGGTTTTTTCTCTTTCTTTCCGCCAACATATTGAACGTGTACATAAATGGATTTATCGCAGAGTTTAAAGGTAAAATAAACACAGCAAGGGCCCATTCACTTCTCCAGGAATGGGAATGCTACCCAGTGCCAGCATCCCGCATATAAGCAACAGGAAACCAGCACAGGAAATCAGTCACGGCAATAGTAATCAATCGCCTGGCTATGGTCATGTCACGTGACACCTTTGTCGAATTTGTTTTTAGGGTATTGCCCTGCACAGACCAATATATGAAAGCCTGACCAGTAGAAATTAATAAAAATACTAAGAAATTAAAAATGATTAAAACGCCGATAGAATAAAACCTTCCTTTGAAATCTCCTCTTGTAACTGGCAAGGGGATACAAATCCCTGTCTGGCTGAAAAATTCCCAGTGCGATGTCACCGGAAGTAGAGGTATCAAGGCTAAAAACAAACCAAGCAGCCAGGTCATGAGACAAGCCACAGCTGCTGACGTTCTGCCAAACCTCACAGAACTGAAAGTAAACCGCAGGACCACAAAACGATCGAGTGTAATGAACCAGACGATCAACACTGACACCTCACTGGACAGTAAAGACAGAAAGCCAGCCACCTTGCAAGCCGCGCTGTTTTTCCACGTGTTGTCGTTGTGGAGATACTGCCCACGGAACCGTTCATCAGCCACCCCGATGACAGCACCGTAGACACCCATCAGAAAGTCAGCCATGGTGAGGTTCGTGACAAACACACTGTAGCCACTTGCAGACGCCATGCCCTTCACAAGCAAACGTGCACAGCAACACAAGACGTTACCCGTCAAGGACAGACAGGCGATCATCCACAGACACGCTCGGTACGTCCATGACAGTAGCAGATCGTTACACGAAGAAATTTCGTCTCTTGGAGCGAGGCAGACCAAGCCTTCAACAGTCTGTGGAAGTATTTCAGGGCAGCAAAGTTTATAGTTCTGTGTGGATATAAACGTATACTGGACAGTTCTTGAAATACATCAGGTGGAAATGTTTGAACAGGGCTGTTGTCTATGTAGAGTTCCCTTAACTGTGATGTGAACTGGAAGCCCGCTGGACCGATTGTATGAATGGAACTATGAGTTAAATTCAGTGCTTCTAATCTGGGAAACAGTGACAGGACTGTGTGTGTCCAAGACAGTCAGGGTAATGTGCGCCAGATGCAGCACTTTGAGGGCATTGTGCTGGTCTACAGGCGGGAGATCACTTGAGAGGGAGGAGAGGGGGTTGTTAGACAGGGACAGTGTGTGCAGGTTTTCTAAACCGAGAACCGAGCTCAGATTGACAAACTGGAGTTCGTTACCGCTGAGATCAAGAAACCTCACATTCACCAATCGAATTTGGGGCAACAATGTCAAGGAACATTGTGCGAGGACAAGACCAATAAGGAGAGAGTTGTCACCCACATCACGCAGTGCCAGACCTGACCCTGTGGCATCCAGATAGCGGAGCTGAGGAAAGAGAGCGGCGGAGAAAGGCTGAGGACACTGGAAGGTGTGACCGTGACACAGACAATCTGTAGGACATGTCATGCCGCACGACAATTCATCGTCAGACATTGGGCAGTGACGCCAGCCGTCACACACATGGTCATTTTGTAAACACATTGTGGACAGTCTGCATCGGAAAAAGGCCCGGGCATTTCATGCCTCCACACCCCTCTTCATCCTGATGGTCAATGCAGTCGTACAGTCCATTGCAGCGAGTGTAGACAGGCAGGCAGTCATCACTGTCGCCAGGACAACGATAGTGAGTGTCCGGACAAGACTCATTGGACTCCATCTGGCTGGAGCTGAAATGTGCGATGCCATTAAACCTGATGAGAACAGGGGATGGAAACGCTATCGACCTTTGATTTGTGTTAGCCCTAATGGCAGGACAGTGCCCTTCATCCGACCCGTCCTGGCAGTGGAACATATCATCACACCAGCGTTCGAAGGGCAAGCACTCGCCATTGCTACATCTGAACATCCTAGCACAAGGAGGATGTTTACAGATGGATTCGTCGCTCTCGTCAGAACAGGTCAGTAATGAAATCGCACACAAAGTGTACGACATTCGTATGGAATTATCATTACATGTGAATACAGCAACAGACGAGCCACGGTGATGAGACAATTCCGATACCTCCGTATGTGAAAATTCGCCGGAGAATTTACAAGGAAGAATGGTGTGTTGACCCACAAACTTTATAGTGGTCAGAACCACAGAGAGAAAAAAGGTATGTGTCACGTGACCGTCGGGGCATCTTATCATGCCATGGTTTAGGGATGACGCTGAAAATGTCGTGTTGCTCACCGACATTTTCTGTGGATTGTTACGGCCTGTTTCGCTTTTGTTTAATGTGCGTTCACACAGTGTCCCATAGTCAGAAGAATAAGAATATAAAAGCACACGACCACACTTCTCAGGTGATAGGTGTATGAGCAGCCATAATTTGTCTACTACAGCAGTTACGAAACATGTCTTTAATGTTGTGTTGCGTATCTGACTATAGTGCCAGTGATGATACAAGATGGTCCTGTCACTGCTTACCAAAACATGTCTGTACATTCGTGGCAGGGAACTGTCTCTTAGAGTGTAAACCAACCCGAAGGGAATCCAACCGATCAGGATGCAGTTTGGTCTTGTTCCTAAATGTAGCGTACCACCCGTAATCACACGTTGGAACACTTTGCCGGCTTTCTATGGAACTGCAGTGCTCTTCAGCCTCTTTGTCGAAATCCACTTCGCTGCCGGCAGCCTCTCTCAGGCTGTCTACAAGTAGGTAGCACGGTTACATAGTGCAAATAGTCCCTGACACTGAGGACTGCTGTAGGGACAGTCACCCGTTTCGTCCCGTCCATCTTCACACTCTGTCTTCAGGTTGCAGGCCAGGTGCTGATGGAAGCTGGAATAATGCTTCACGGAACAGTTCCAGAAACCTTGGACTGACTTCAGAGGCTTTTTGTCGTCAGGAAAGAATGAAAAGAAAAGCTTGAACCAGGCTGCGTTTGGGCACTCTGCTCTTGCCCAGGGATTGTGTCTGCGATAACACTGAACTGGACAGCTTGAAACATGTGGGCAAAATCAGACTGAATATCCTCGTGCCGGCTCCATATAAATCTCTCTTTAGATAAGACCTTTTATCCAGGCCATCATGGTAATAATGGATGTAGTGGGCGAAATAAATGCACATATGTCAAGCTGTAAGTGTTCTCCTTGAAACTCACACAACCGTACTATTGATAGGCACAGGGACGGTTCTGGTCGCACGTTCACGTCTAAGACTAGAATAATTTCTACTAAAGCCGACATAACCCGACACTGCTGATGCCATCACGACAAAGAGTGGATCTGTGTTTTACCAATCATGAACAATACGTTCGTTAGAGTAATACAATATCATCAAACAAACTGAGGGAGGGGGGAGGGGAGGGGGAAGAAAGAAAGTAAGAACACTCGGAGCCGAATGATTTCCACACGTACGTAGCAAAAAAAAAAACCAAGAGGAAAGAGCTGTTGGCAGGGGAGGAGATGGGAGGGGGGGGGGGGGGGGGGGGGGGGTGGGGGGGAGGGGGGGGGGGGGGGGGGGGGGGGGGGGGGGGGGTGGCGTTCTCAATGGAACAATAACAAGACCTCAAGGAAAAACTTGACGATGAAAAGTGACTCTATGTTAGGTTTTCTTATGGGAGCAAGACTTACCTTATTTCTTTATTGCTGATGATGAAAGAACGCTGTAATAGGCGTTATTGGATATGCATGATTAGATCAACATACCAACGTCTTATCAATGTTAGTTATTCTGCCACGTTAGGTTATACCAGCGTTTTGAATATGGCGAGAAAATGCCAGCATTCAAATTCACCCAAAGGGTGCTCCACTACCCCCCCCCCCCCCCTTCCCCTCACACACACACACACACACACACACACACACACACACACACACACACACACACATACACATACATACATGTATACATACATACATTCTGCCACACGTGCTTGAAAACGCACATACACACACACACACACACACACACACACACACACACACACACACACACACACACACACACACACACACACACACACACATACATTCTGACACACGTGCGTGAACACACACACACACACACACACACACACACACACACACACACACACACACACACATACATACATACATGCTGACACACGTGCGTGAACACACACACACACACACACACACACACACACACACACATATGAAATGAAATTACACACCCTTAACACTAAACGGATGCAGCCTATGGCACTGATTTTCCCAGCACAAATGCAGACCCATGGCACACAGAACAAACAAGGAAAGCAAAATACAAAAAGGTGTTCCAAGTTTGCCCACATATCCCGCGTCTGACATCTACACAAACCAACAACAACAACAACCGAAGAAACAAACAAACGCAAACTAACGTTCATTCCAGACTGACACAGCTTTTTGATCTCGAATAGTGTCAAAGAGAAAACGCTAGAACAGAAACGAACACGGGTAACCTCGATTGAACTCATACGAGGGAAACAGTATTCGTTCGGAGCTATGGTCTCAGCGTAGGGACAAAAGTGATCTTTCTTGTTTGTAAGCTGCTGTTAGTGGTTGTTAAGTCTAAAAACACTTCATCCTTGATTAAACTTCTGACCCGAGTGTGGAACAAACATGTGACAAATCAGGTGAAAGGACTCAGCTAGGCCATGCAGATGCTGCCGCTGAGGCCAAAGCTCTCAGTTTCAGCAGTTGAGATGGAGACAAAATCAAGCTCTCTCTACCCGGCAGATTTTCCCTATTTGCGTTTTCTTTTTTTTTCTGTGACAGTTGTTCGTTGTTTATGTTTAACATTTACCTCGGAAATTTTTGAATATAATCTCTTTTTTTTGTTGTTGTACACCAGCTGTTTACCCAATGTTGTTGAGAATGTGTACATGTCTAAAACAAATCATTATAGAAAGGTATCTACAGGTATTCAAACCCGTGACCTTCAGCACACCATCGAAGCGTCATAACCACTCGTTCAATGCGTATTCAGATCACATGAGACATATGTTAGTACTTGCAGTTGTAGTAGTGTTTGCATACCCAAAAGAAAGCGTCATAAAAAAGAAGTATCTCCTGGTATTCAAACCAATAATTTTCAACACACCATTGGAGCGTCATAACCGCTTGTCCAATGCGTATTCAGGCTATATGGACATATTTTAATACTTGCAGTTGTAGTAGGTTTGCATACCCAAAAGAAAGCGTCATAAAAGAAGTATCTCCTGGTATTCAAACCAACAATCTTCAACACACCATAGGAGCGTCATCACCACTCGTCCAGTGCGTATTCAGACCATATGGGACATGTTTTTGGTACTTGTGGCCATTCTGCATTGCTTGAGTCATGGACGTCGCTGGAACAGAAACTGCAGCATTGCTTAGGTTGTTTTCCATCGTTCTGTGACACTAAGGGATTGGAACCGCTAATGACTGGACCCTGGCGTGTAGATACTAAAGACGATGAACTGACCTTCCAGGATCAGACTGTCTTAAGGTTTTATATCAAGCGCGAGCGCACGTTCTCACATAATATCATCTCTGTGGCATTATTGCTAACAAGTTCCAGTTTTTTTTATCTGTTGTTTTCTTTTTTGCTTGCTTGTTTTTGTTTTTTTTAATTTTCGATGCAGCTAGTTGCAGAAGTTCTTTCTTTGAACTGAACATTCTTTCCCCAGTCTGTCTTCTGATATTATATACTGCTCAAAACAATTCAAGAGCTGCCTGCATTTTTCATATGGTTTAGATAACGCATCGTAGTGTATAGAATTCAAAGTTTTTGTCCAGTTTTTTTGCGCTGAAAGTGTGACAACTGCTTCAATGCAAAACTGGTTTGGGCATGTGTTCAGTTGAATCTGAGTCTAGTGGGTGGAACGAGTTCACAAAAAGAACACCGAAATCACGAAAACATGGTCGCGGTTTGCGGTTTGCATAGCTGAGACAGCAGAGTTGGGCTGACTGCAAACCGCATTGCACGTGCAAGTCGTGCCTTTACTGAACACATGGCAAACAGTTTTGCTGACCAGTGGGTATTAAAAAAGCCGCCGCTTTGGGGGTGTTTTTAACCACGCCACCAAGACGGAGATTAAATGACACTGACCTGGGAAGGGCTGTTGCTTGGCTTCAAGAAGGTGTAGGCGTCAGAGAAGTTGGTCGTCGTCTTCAAATGCATCATGCTGTCATCCAAAGACTTTGTGACCGCTTCAATGCCACCGGTGGTACTGCTGAACGAAGACAGTCTGGCCTGCCTAGGTCCACCACCAGACAGCAGGACAGACTGCTGGTTCTGACGGCGCTGAGACAAAGAACTGCCACTGCAAACCACCTCAGGCGACAACTGCGTGCTGCAGCGAACGTCAACATTTCCGACCAAACTGTTCGGAACCGCCTGAGAGAAGTTAACCTCCGAGCAAGACAGCCAGCTGTTCCACCTGTGCTGACTGCGGCTCACCGTAAGGCACGACTGACCTGGTGCCGAGTTCATGTGGCCTGGACGAGGCAGCACTGGATCTGGGTGATGTTTTCTGACGAGTCGCGTTTTGCTCGGCTCTTCCACGATGGTCGCATACGTGTGTCTGGAGGCGGACGGGGGAATGCTATCAAGAAGCCAACGTAATCGAACGGGACCGGTTTGGCGGGGGGGTCTATCATGGTGTGGGGTGGCATAGGAAGGAACTTCAGAACCCCCCTGTACCGAGTTGAAGGCAACCCAACTGGTGTGGGGTACAGGGACAACATTCTTCAGCCTCTGGTCCTGCCTGCCCTGCAGCCCTGGGTCCTGACGCCATCCTCCAGGACGACAACGCCCGTCCCCATCGTGCCAGGGTGGTAAACGTCTTCTTGGAGGAGCAGCAGGTCAACCGCCTCGACTGGCCAGCGTCCTCGCCCGACCTTAACCCGATCGAGCACGCCTGGAACGTCCTGGGGTGCCTGCTTCATGAGAACACCCTCCAGCAGTGAACCTGGGCCAGCTCTTCGACTTCTTGCAGCAGGAGTGGAACAACATCCCCCAGCTGACTCAGGAGGCTTGTGGACTCTGTGCGACAGAGATGTCTAGCTTGTATCTGCGCTAATGGCGGCCATACTGAGTATTGACATTGATTGTCATTTGATTTGACTGTTCCGATTTCTGAAATGAAGGTGTTCATCAATTAAGCCCATGAAGTTGTTTTTGAGCAGCTGTTGTTCGTTTATTTCTGATGTAATGGTATTGTTCCATAGATGAATTTTCAGTTAAACTACTTGAAGAATTTATTTTGTTTTTGGTTGAATTGTGTATGAATGTTTTCAACTGGTTCTTGAATTGTTTTCAGCAGTATATTTGTGCATGTGTGTGTGTGTGTGTGTGTGTGTGTGTGTGTGTGTGTGTGTGTGTTGTGTGTGTGTGTGTGTGTTAGGTTAGGTCTTCAATTGAACGTCTATACACATTATGTGATATAAGACGAACCTAATCTATATGAATATCATTAATAGCAACAGCAAAAAAAATGGATATCTAACTATAAAACATCGAAGAATAACCAGTCATAACAAGGACGTTACTAAAACACCAGTTCCCATTTTACAAAACAGAAAAAAAAACAGGACTTTGATGCAATGAAACAGCAATTTTACACATTAGTGATAAATCGGTTACAACTGTATCCAGAGAGCAATTGTGACGGCCTCCCACAAAATGGTAGATAGTCGCGCGGGACTGATCGCCGCTGCCAGCAACAAAGTGGTGAGGGTCATTTTGGGGTAAAATGAGATTTTTGCACCAACACATAGGAAAACCATTAAAGCATATCAGGTTTCATTGATTTTTACCTAAATTAAGCTAGAAATTGATTAAATGATTTTTTTTTCACTCCATGATATCAATTTTAAGCAGCACTGATTGCGAAAAGTTACGCATTTTCAACGGATAATCGAGTGCACATCCCTCGCAGAGCCCTTGGCATGCTGCACATCATTCGAAAGCTCAGTGTGTCTATTTCAAGAATCTGTACATCTTTTTTTTTTAATAAACCAATCAGAAGGCCTCTACGAGGCATTCCAAGTCGTGCACAAAAGAAAGCCTGGCCTTCCAACCAATCGGCAATCAAATACCGAAATGGCCTTACAACTCAGCTGTTAACAGCAGAGACGCTGCCTTTCATTGGTCACAGCTCAATGGAATCTATTGCGTTTTGCCTTTGTCGTCGCCTCACTCGAAAAATCACCATCATGGATCGACGTTTTGTAACGCTGTTAAATTTATCAAAATCAGGAAATTTTCGAATATGAAGGCCAGGGAATTAGTGGCCTTATAAACGACTATTTCGCCACCAGCAATAGCAATGAAAGGAATATTTTGATTTCCATTCCAACGAAGAAACAGACAGCGAAGCTGACGATGGGATTCCCCCCATCGACTTCGACCGGCGTGTGTCAGTCTCAGCCTGTTCGAAACGAAATCGAAGGAGAAAGAAAATGAGGAGCCAGTTGTACGAATTGAAGAAAGTGCAGATCTGTCAGGTATAATGCCATCGCGACAATGCCAAAAATTTGGTGACAGCGACGTATGCAACAGATACGGGTATGAGCTGCAATGGACAGCCTCTGCCAGATCTACAAATGGCAGAACAGCTAACTGCATGCAGATCAAAATGATTATTTTAATGCATTCCAGCTGCTGATGGCCAACATATTATGTGTGTGTGTGTGCTTGTTTGTGGGAGAGGAGTGGGAGCACATGTTTTGATCGTCGGGATATAGTGTGTGTGCCTGCGTGCGTGCGTGCGTGTGTGTGTGCGAGAGGACAAGAGAGATTCCACCCAGGCAACTGAAAAGGAAGAAGAAAGAATAATGCACACAGCATTTGTTTTCTGATAAGGTGTGTTTGTTAATTATGAGTATATGTTGTTTTCATCATAGGATGTCATGAATCATGAGTCCGGTATGTGTGTTAACGCACAATGCAAGAGAGCTACAAAAAGTCCCAAACACCTAAGAACCATAACTTATTACCACGAAAAACCATAACTTATTACCACGTGATTCTTATCCTAGCAGCATATCATATATTTTATGTCATAAACTTTCACCATCCGTTCGTAAAACTGTTAGCCAGCATGTAATACACTGCACAGATGATTTCATATAAACAGGACAACAGTTTTTCTTCTCATAAACACAATCACTTGATGTCTTCATATAAACCCACAGAAATAAAGTTGAGAGATTACATTCAATAAAAACACAAAACACCGTCTTTTTTTCAGCGCAAGCTTTCGAGCGATTGCTTTTCTTCGGGCCGCATGACAGTAAATGACGCAATAGAAAAAAAATTACGTCCACTGGTGACATTATCTGTGACGTCATCTGTCTGTTTTCTCTCTCTCTCTCTCTCTCTCTCTCTCTTGCACAACTCCATCATCCTCCGTTTCTCTGTTCAGTCAGGCCCGCACATTGAATCCTTGTGGATAGTTCGTCTTGAGCTTGTATCTCCAGAACCTCTCCCTCTCCCTTCGCTTATTTAAAAATTTGAGAGCAAACGGACTTTTCTTTCTACATAAATAGCAGATTTATCTATTCCCCAAACCTCGGCCCCACATTCAGCAGCAGGTTGACCACGGGCATGCAACAGTTTCAGAAGCACTGTTAAAGAATTGTTATTCAACATATCGAGGGTTGAGTGCTAGAACCCAATATCTCCCTTACCTATACATATATATATGTGAGATACTTGGTTCTGGCAGTCAACCCTCGATATATAATTTCGGCAAAATACTTTTTAAGGCATTTTTGCCTGCTTGCTAGATCCCGGCAACCAACTATAAAACTTAGTTAAACGTGTGGAGAAATGTGTACCAATATATTTATAAATAATAGTTCACATTAGCCATCGTTTTGTCCATTTAAAAGAAATTTGTCTCTTGCTGCCAAATACCGCTTTTTCTTCATGTTTACCCTCAGCTGAAGGTGAGAGATAGAGAGAGAAAAGAGAGAGAGAGAGAGAGAGAGAGAGAGAGAGAGAGAGAGAGAGAGAGAGAGAGAGAGAGAGAGACTCACAGAGAGAGAGACAGACAGACAGAGAGCACACACAGAGATACAGAGACATACAGAAAGAGAGACAGACAGATAGAGAGACAGACAGATAGACAAACAGAGAGAGAGAGAGAGACCCTTCATGTACATTAATAAATCACTACTTGCGTTGCTCACGATAGCTGCACTGCCATCCCGAGTGTATCTTTAGAAAAAAAAACATTGATTTATAGCTGGAATCATTCATTTCGCCCGTGTACACGTTGCGACATTTGATATCTTTGAAATATTCAGCAAGACACTGCATAAGATTTATGACTGAATGCGTCTGAATCGAGAATGTCGGCATTGTTGGGTTTTTTTTTTCCCGTTTGCTTGGCAGTATGACAAGGAATAAAGGTCGTTTGAAAGCGAGATGACTGCAGACAGAAACTAAAATAAACTTGAGAGAAAAAAATTACTGTACCGCCCGACGAAAGAGACAAACCAATCACATGACAAAACACGACTCGTTTCGACCTATTTGGTCTTCCTGAGGCAAGACAAAGAACACTGAGCACAATGAAAATGATGTTTGAGGAGAGAAAAGAGCGTTTGTTCCGTGTTCATTGTCTTCAGTGTTGTTAGTCTTGCCTGAAGAAGAGCGAATAGGTCGAAACGCGTCACGTTTTGTTTTGAAGTTTCTGTCGTCTCGTTGGTACATTCATTTTTCTGTTGCGTTTGTTTCAAGGAATAAAAGCTTTTTTGTTTGTGTGGGTATGTTTCTGATGAGGAAAAGAAGATGCACAGGATCTAAGGTCTGTTTTTGTATTGTTATGATCGTAATCAACACTAGCGACAGCGCAGCAATAGTTGTTGTTTTTTTTTTTCTTTTCTGTGTGTCTGTTCGTGTGCATGTGTGTGTGTGTGTGTGTGTGTGTGTGTGTGTGTGTGTGTGTGTGTGTGTGTGTGTGTGTGTGTGTGTGATAGCGCGCGCGCGTGTGTGTGTTTGCGTGCGTGCGTTTTTTGTTCGTTTGTTTGCTTGCAAAAGCTTGAAATTCCTCCTTGTCCTCCTTCTTTTCATCCTCCTCCTCTTCTACATCGTATTGTTGTTCTCATTCTTCTTGTTCTTGTTCTTCCCTCCTCTTTCTTTCTTTCTTTCTTTCTTTCTTTCTGTCTGTCTGTCTGTCTGTCTGTCTGTCTGTCTGTCTTTCTTTCTTTCTTCTTCATCATCATCTTTTCTTCTTCTTCTTCTTCTTCTTCTTCTTCTTCTACTTCTTCTTCTCTGTCTTCTTCTTCTTCTCCTTCTTCTTCTTCTTCGCATTCTTCTTCTTCTTATTATTCGCATTCTTCTTCTTAGCATTCTTCTTCGCATTCTTCTTCTTCGCATTCTTCGCGTTCTTCTTCGCATTCTTCTTCTTCTTCGCATTCTACTTTCTTCGCATTCTTCTTCTTCGCATTCTTCTTTTCTCTCTTCCTCCTTTCTTTTCTGATTATGATTTTTGGGGTCTATTTCCACTCTCTCTCTCTCTCTCTCTCTCTCTCTCTCTCTCTCTCTCTCTCTCTCTCTCTCTCTCTCTCTCTGTTTCGAAACAGGACCATCACAGGCGGATAGAAGCCAGTCTATAGACACCTAGGGATTCGGCCCTGCTCTTGTCACTATATCTGGGGTTGTACCAGGCCCTGCAAATGATGCTAATGCAGAGAACTGTTGCATTTCTTTTCTTGCAGACAATATAGAGGGTTTGATACCAATCCGAATTACGGTTGTTATTCTGTAAATATGACATCGTATTTGTGTCAGAAACTTTTGCGACCATTTTTCCCTTCACATCTATTTCCTTCTTTTGAAATTTTTGTGTCACCTGGATTGAAATTATCTGATGCTGCGGCATCCGTCTATCTGGTGGTGGTGTTCTTATAGTAAAAAAAAAAAAAAAAAAAAAAAAAAAAAAAAAGACAATTTCTAGATTTGTTGAATGCATCCCATTAGAATGTGATAATTATATTGCTGTGAAATTATCTAAACAGTTAAGTGGCTTACCTATCGACACTATACTGTTAGGCATGTATGCTCCCCCAGCATCAAGCCCGTATTATTTAGATACAGAAATAAGAAATGGAATATTATCTGCTTGAGCACTGTGTTCGGGATATTTTGTAACAGTATGGAGAATTACCTTTCATTATTATGGGAGATTTTAATGCCAGGACAGGTAAAATCAAACGCTAGGGAAATTACTCTCCCTGACACTAATGTTTGGAACGATGATGACAATAATACTGAAGAAGATGAAGCGTATGTTAGAAATTCCAAAGATGAAATGATGAATGAATTTGGATGTTACTTATTGAAAGTATGTGAAGAATTCTCATTAATAATTCTAACTAGTGTTACCTCAGTTGATAACCACGGAGACTATAAATATATAGCACATAATGGGGCAAGTATCATAGATTATTTTTTATTTATTTCAAGGTGCCTTTGTGAACATACTCTAAACATGAGAGTGCTCAACGCTGCTGAATCTAAACATTTACCTATGAATTAAGATTAAACTTACCAAGAAATGTAAAACAAATTCAAAATAGATTGTAAAACGTGTCATTCAAAGGTTCATTGGAATAAGGATCATTTAGATGAATATCAACAGGCCTTCAAGTCACAGGAGATACTAGATATTTTGAACGAAGCTGTAATTCTGATGACTGCTGATGTCAACCTGGCTCTGAATAAATTTTACGAATGTTCGACTCTTGCAGGCCAATGTATGAAAAAGCATATTTGTTATAGGTGAAAAAGAATAACCATTCCTGGTTCGATAGTGAATGTCGAAATACAAGATCAGACTTACTGCAATCCTTGAAAATTTTTTACATATTGCAAGAACGCAATACAAGTCGAGGAACTGAGGCTTACTTACACTTACAAACGAAGAGAATATAAACACTTGCTTGTTAGAAAACAAAAAGAAGATAAATTACGCATACTGGCTGCTCTTGAGACAAATAAAAATGATCCCAAGAATTTCTAGGGGACTATTAAGTCAAAGGCAGGGACGAAAGCGCTAGAAAACTCCATCACAATTGAAGAATGGTACAACCACTTGCATGAAGTTTATAACGACTTTGAACAGGAAAACGAACTATATTGTGGATTCAGTGATTATTTTGTACCTTTAGTTAATCATATGACCAATAATAATAATAGTGACGCTAGTTTCTGCTGTAATGTAGGTACTTCCACCCTCGACTGGGAAATAACAGAATTAGAGGTTAAAAATGCAATATGATCACTTCGGAATGGTAAAGCTGCTGCTGGAACCGATGGATTTAGTGGTGAATTTTACAGGTATGCTTCTCCATTAGTCGTTTCTTTTTTGACCAAATATTTCAATAGACTGTTTGATTCCGGGACATTTCCACTTGTGTGGTCAGAAGCAATTATACATCCTCTGCATGAAAAAGGTAATGTTAATTTTCCGGACAATTACCGATGCATATCATTGTTAAATATCAGTGGCAAATTATACACCTTTATTCTGAACAAACGTCTTACAGAGTGGATGGAAGACAATAATGTAATCAATGAGTCACAGGCAGGATTCAGGAAGAGTTATAGCACAGTCGACCACATATTTACTTTAGTGTCACTTGTACAGAAACAGTTATCTTCTGGCAAAAAGCGCTATGCAGCATTTATCGACTTTAAAAAAGCCTCCGATCTAGTGAATAGAAATAAATTGTGGTTAATACTGAATAAAAATGGTGTGCAAGGTAAAATACATCATGCAATTAAAAGTGTGTACCAAGTCGTTAAAGCTAGAGTTCGGGCAAACAGTGATTTTACTGAAGCCTTTACGTGTCCTCATGGTTTGAAACAAGGTGACAACTGTAGTCCTATTTTATTTTCGCTGTTCATAAATGAACTCGCAAATGACGTTGCATTATCTGGAAAGCTTAGAATAAGCTTTTCCCCCGATATTCTTGACATTCCTATTATGCTTTTTGCTGATGACGTTGCTCTCTTTTCCCATACTGTAATTGGTCTTCAAAAACAGCTAGATATATTTACTAACACTGCCAATAAACTAGGACTGATCGTAAATGAGGAAAAATCTAAAATCATATTATTTCATAAAGGACGGTATGTTGCCTCATGAGAAGAATGGTTTCACAATGGTATACAATTGTAAGTTGTGAATGAGTATAAATACTTAGGTGTCATTCTTTCTACCGGTTTAACTTTTTTCGTATTCTTTGGAGGACAAGGCGCTCAAAGCTAAAAAATGTGTTTTTTAGTATTTTGAAATTTTTGTGGTCTCTAGGCGAAAGCAATCCAAAACTTTTCTTCAAATTTTTTGATAGCCAGATCCAGCCAATTTTAACATATGGCGCTGAAGTTTGGGGTTTAACTGCAAACCATGATATAATTGAAAGAGTACACCTTTGGCTATTTAAACGTCTTCTGAATGTAAGTGTTCACACACTAAGTGCACTTGTACATTTCGAAACTGGCAGATACCCGTTATATATTCAGACTTTCATAAAATGTGTAAAATATTGGCCGAAATTGACCCGTATGGAAGATAGCCGTATCCCAAGAAAATCCTATAAAATGTTATGTAGTCTGTATTATAAGGGCAAAAAGAACTGGGTAAGTAATATATGTTTAACATTATATGAATATGGTTTGGATTTGTGTGGGAAAATCAAGGGGTGGAAAATGTTAAATGTTTTGTGCATGCCTTTAAACAAAGACTTTGTTGACTATTATTTACAAGACTTAGACGCTGCTATTAACTCGAAAGAAAGATTTCAGTTCTACTCTTCGTTTCGACAACTCTATGATGTTCCATAATATTTGTCTAGAATGAAAAAAAATCCATCTCTTAGAAAATACTTAAATAGAATTAGACTTGGAGTTTCACAACCAAGAATTCATGAGTCTAGATTTTCAATCACAAAAATAAATAATGGTTGTCCATTTTGTCCTGGTATTGAAGAATCTGAACTGCATTTCATACTAGTGTGTAATGAATACAGTTCTTTACGGAAAACCTTTATCCCAGCCAAATACCATAGTCTCAAATGCATTCAAACTGACTTTATTACTATCAGATGTCAGAATATGTAAACCTCTTGCTGTCTATTTATCTAAAGTCTTTAACACTAAAAACCACTTCTGGTACGATGTTTGATGTTTGATTCATTTGAAAATATACTTTTGCTTTTTCCGTTTTACTTTTGTATTATCATCATGATTTCCCCTCCCATTCCCAATCTCATGCCCCCTGATGACATGGGCACATTGGTATGTTTCTTATTTTCTCCCTCCCTCCCTCCCCCCCCCCCCCCCCCCCCACGCCCCCCCCCCCCTCTCTCTCTCTCTCTCTCTCTCTCTCTCTCTCTCTCTCACGTGGACCGTTAGCTTATTCATATAGGTAAGACCTTTACTCAGTTTCTCTAACGTACAGTCGTTTGACGTGTATATGTTTTCATTTGAATGGGGGGGGGGGGGGGGGGGGGCAGTTTGTGTGTTCACTGGTGCTGCGGTATTTTCTTTTTTTTATTTCCAATCGGCTTATACTTCCGCTGAAGATGTGTGCGCGCGTGTGCGCGTGGAATTCACTTCCATACTATCCCCTACTCGACACTACCCGTTCTCTACACTCCCCTTGCTCGGTACTCCCCCTGCTCAAATACTCTCCCTGCTCAATAATCTTCCTGCTCAATACCACCCCCCACCCCCCTGCTCAATCCTCTCCCTGCTCAACATTCTCGCTGCTTAATAATCTCCCTGCTCAATACTCTTCCTGCGCAATACTCCCCCTGCTCAATACCCTCCCTGCTCGATCCTCTCCCTGCTCGATCCTCCCCCTGCTCAATCCTCTCCCTGCTCGATCCTCTCCCTGCTCAATACTCTCGCTGCTCAATACTCTTCCTGCTCCATACTACCCCTGCTCAGTACTCTCCCTGCTCAATAATTTTCCTTGTCAATACTCTCCCCGCTTAATACTCCCCCTGCTCAACACTCTCCCTGCTTGATATAATTATGCGCTGGATAGTGGAAGTGTATAATTGTAGGTGTGAGCAAAATGAAATGGTAGGCGTGCGTGCACACGTGTGTGTGTATGCGTGTGTGTGTGTGTGTTGTGTGTGTGTGTGTGTGTGTGTGTGTGTGTGTGTGTGTGTGTGTGTGTAAAGGGGGGGGGGGGGAGGTCTTTGATGGTTGTATAAGGTTGAGTATTTAGCGGAGGAGCAGAAAGTGCTATCAGGTAGGGCGAATATTAAGCAGGGTAAGTACAGTTGTGAAAATGGTGAGTATTAAAACAGGGCGAGTACATTCGTGGAAGGGGTGAATCTCAAACAGGGCGTGTACAGTTGTGGCAGGGGTGAGTACTAAAATAGGCTAGTTCAGTTGTGGAAGGGGTAAATATCATGCAGGGCGTGTACAGTTGTGGAAGGGGTGAGTTTTTAAACCGGGCGAGAAGAGTTGTGGAAGGGGTGAACATCAAACAGGGAGTGTAAGTTGTGGAAGGGGTGAGTATTAAACAGGGCGAGTACAGTTGTGGAAGTGATGAATATCAAACAGGGCGAGTACAATACTTAGCGGTTGTTTTCCCTAGTTAAAGTATTCACATATTCTGAAATGTATACTGGCAGCTGTACAAGATCTATTCTCATTCTTTTAATACTCTTCGAAACGATTCTAACTGCCTCTCCTGGCAAATTGTTACTTTCTTGATCTGTC
>JADBJO010004686.1:166458-168958 GCA_016801955.1 Conus betulinus
GTACAATTTCATCACAACGTTACAAAAAAAAATGATGGAACGGGGTCAAGAGTACTAGCATTAAAGAAAAAAATCGACATCTTAACATAGCTTTGTAAACATTACTTACAGACACTACTATAACAAAAAATGAAATGGCATGCCAGTAGAACCTTCTCCTTTGGTATTTCATGAGCGGCCTTAAAGACACACGATCAAGATTTTTTTTGCGTAAAAAGTCCCCTCAATCTGAGAACTTTTCAAAATACTCGAACTTCATAAAAGAGCAGATCATTGGAAGGATCTGTGATACGAGGGGGGGGGGGGGGGGGGGGGGGGGGGGGAACCCTGGGAGGGAACCCTGCATATACTGGAGGCGGCTATTGTGGTGTGGAACGGTAAAACGCTGTTTTGGTCTCATCATCAAGCTAAGTCCTACTGTGCTTGAACGAGTTCTTAATTTATTGGTATACAGTCAGACGTGAACAAAACCAACGTCTGTCATTCCTTCATCTCTGGCACTTGCAGACACCAAACTCAGGTACCACAGCGCTGAACCAAAGTGCTGACTCCGAGCTTTGGCACGATGACAGACAAACGGAGCGTGGGTGTTCAAGAGAGGATACATTCGTCAGTTGAGCCGAGCGGCAGCCACTACAACGTGGAACGCCACATGGGTCAAAAAGATCAATTTTGAAAGACTCGGGTGTCGGTGGCACGTAAATCTTTGACCCGTTTGTAATGTCTGACCTGTCGCTGTGTGCCTTGGCTATGTCAGCCGATATCTAGCGGGAAATATAGCACAGGGAGGGAACATGTTGCTCTTCTGCCTGAAGATGATGCCAGCCTCCCTGAAGATAGTGCCAATAAGGGGATGACCATGCCTGTGAATGGGAGCATTTACTGCACCGCTGAACCCGTGCTCAACGTCGCTATCACTTTTGTTACTTTCCTTGTGTTTGCTGGGAAATAGAAGATCAATCAAACTGAACATTAAAAACTATGCCCAGTTTCCTCTAAACATGTGGAGAGAGAGAAGAGAGTGGAGAGAGAGAGAGAGAGAGAGAGAGAGAGAGAGAGAGAGAGAGAGAGAGAGAGAGAGAGAGAGAGAGAGAGAGAGAGTGAGATGTGTATTCCTACAGGCACATGCCAGTCAGAAGGGTGTACATGAAGCTCAACAAAGTCGCATCACCGAACTAATGATAATGATTACAAAGCGCAGATGCTACGCCTTTGGAAAGCTTTGAATGGATATACCGCGAACTGTTTTATAGTGTTTTCATTTTGGATAACATTAAACAAAATAAGCTTGAAGAAGCAAGGTCTTGTATACAACTTCTGGGATTTTTTTTTTCATCTTATATATCTTGTAATTTGGACAAGTTAATGCGAAATACACTTCATCGTCTCTTGACTGTCAACGCAATGGACACAGCAGATCAGAGACACTTGTCTATAACGGCCATGGTGATCAAAACTATCAGGAGCACCAACTCTAAATTTTGTCATTACAAAACTTCAAGTGCCTGTCCATAGTCATTAGCATGTATGTTAGAAGAGAATGTAAATCATTGAATGTACTATAAGAAGTAAACCTGTCGCTATCTTGAACATGAAAAGTTCAGTCTTGCCACTTACAGTCAGTTACTCTTTCTTTAACGGTACGAATAAAATTATTCATATCTCCGATATCATAAACCATATGTACCCGAAACCATATGATGGAGAGAGAGAGAGAGAGAGAGGAGAGAGAGAGAGAGACAGAGACAGAGACAGACGAGACAGACAGACAGACAGAGAATTCAAGCGAATACAACAGATTTCCTAATTCCCTTGTTCTCTCTCTCTCTCTCTCTCTCTCTCTCATCTCTCTCTCTCCTCTCTCTCCTCCCTCCGTCTGTGTGTGTGGTGTGTGTGTGTGTGTGTGTGTGCGTGCGTGTGTGTGTGTGTGTGTGTGTGTTGTGTGTGGTGTGTGTGTGTGTGTTTGTGATGAATTGACCAATCAAGTGTTGTAAGCGGTAGAGAAACCACACAGTTCCTCAGGGAACATTACACCGCCAGCAGAGACCTTCCACAGTCCTTGCAGTGATCGGAAGGTTGTCGCCGGCGGTGGTTTCTGCTACCTGTAACCGTCTGGCTTATGTAAGACAGGAAACACACACACACACACACACACACACACACACACACACACACACACACACACACACACACACACACAATGGCGCGCGCAACAACAACAACACAACACACACACACACACACACACACACACACACACACACACGCACGCACGCACGCACTCTCGCACACACACACACACACACACACACACACACACACACACACACACACACCACACACATGTACGCACGCACGGACACGCGCACGTGCGAACACACACACTAGTTTTGTTAGTTTGTCGGTCAGTCAGTCAGAGCGTTGGTTCCTTCATTCGTTTACTAGTTAGTTTGGTTATTTTGTGTCCCAAGTTAGTTATCGGTTGGTAAGTTAGCTGGTT
>JADBJO010004686.1:186458-189680 GCA_016801955.1 Conus betulinus
TCTATCTGTCTTTCTGTCTTTCTATCTATAGTTTTCTTTCTTTCTTTCTTTCCTGAACCAAAAAAAAAAAAAAAAAAAAAAAAAAAATCGGAAATTCTTCTTGATTAGTCTTGCTACTGCATAGAAAGTAGGATCGTGGGAGGAAAATGGGTTGATTGGGAGGATGAGGAGAGGGTTGTAATGGATGGGGGGGGGGGGGGGGGGGGGGGGGACGAGTGCTGGGGGGATACGGAACGAAGAATGGAGAGTGCAAATGGAGAAAGATTCCGGTGTCGATGCCCTGGTTATGGACAAGCCTACGGTGCTGAGTGCCCCGCAGTTTATCGCTCTCTGTCTTTACGGGTTTCCCGCCACGTTGGAAGGGTTCACGACTTTGGTGCTAAGGCTCTCCCCCAACGAACCGTGGACGGTAGAGCGTTTTCACGGTGAACTTCCGAGACGTGTCAGTGAATCCCAATCCCATCTCTTGCAAACTCTTTATTCTTAACCTACAATGCACGCACGGGCGTATACACACTTATTCACACACTCACGTGTGTACCCAAACATGCATTTTTTTTTTTTTATGTATCTCTGCATTGTGGAAATCGAACAGGAAGATCGCATCATGATAGAGTTCAGCTTGTCATTTTTTTTGTTTTGTTGGTTTGTTTTTTTACAAAAAGACCTGTTTTTAAAAATGATCACAATTCTAGGTAAATGTCAGGTTTTCTCAAGTATGGAAAAAAAAAGGTTCTGAAAATGTTAATCTCTACAGCGTTGACCTTCAGGTCTCATCTTCATGCAACTGGCTGGAAAAGCCTTATCAATATTCGTCATTGTGCCAAGTTTAGTTGTGATTAATTCTTATGATTGCCGAGAAACTGCCAATGTTAAATAAACACACACACACACACACACACACACACATACGCGCGCGCGCGCACACACTGCACGCATGTGCGAGCGTGCGCGCATGCCACACACACACCACACACGCGCGCGCGCGCGCGCGCACGCACGCACATACACACGCGCGCGCGTGCTCACGCGCGCGCACGCACGCACACACACCACACACACGCGCGTGCGTGCGCGCGCGCATACACACACACACACACACACCACACACACACACACACACACACACACACACGTACGCACGCACGCACGCAACACACACGCACGCACGCACACGCACGCACGCACACACGCACGCACGCACGCACGCACGCATGCATGCATGCACGCACGTACGCACGCGCGCGATTGCGCGCCACACACACACACACACACACACACACACACACACACACACACACACACACACACACACACACACACACACCACACAAAGAAGGAACGCCGGAACTCGGACGAATAAGGCTGTTTACCGAAAAGCACACGATGTAAAGCAACCTTCAGTCAACACGAGGAGCTTCTGTAACAGAAATTGGGATCAATGACCTTTCGTTTTGTCTTCAACCTGTATGTAGTATTCAAATGTATTCACACTTCTTTTCGTGAAGCAGATGATCATATCCGAGGCGAATTCTGAAGAGCCCAATTTCAGATAACTACCACATTGGATCTGGTAAAATGACAATCATTTCAGCAATGTGTGGATTAAGGTGTGAAATGTGGCATTTGCACCATGCATCCTGATCTGTAACTTCGCGTGTTAGCAAACACTGTTGAATAAACATGAAATCCACATTCACAACGTGATACTTTTATGTCTGACCTCCTGTTAATTTTTGGTATGTGTGGTGAGTAAATAGGTCAACGACTGCTGCAGCCCGATTTGTCTGAACAGTTCAGTTTATCCAAACATTGGCCACACCGGACGTATCAGGTTGATCTCTCTCTCTCCTCTCTCTCCTCTCTCTCTCTCTCCTCTCTCTCTCTCTCTCTCTCTCTCTCTATCTCTTATATAATGTATAAACCTACTACAAAACAAAACTCGTCTAGGTATACCAGATAAAGGTTAGATATTATCTTCGTCGTCTTTGAGACATTACTTCTCTGTACCTGTCTCTCAGTGTCTCTCTGTTTCTCCCTCTCTCTGTATGTGCTTCTGTCTCTACCTCTGCATACCCCCTTCTGTATCTCTATCCCTGTCTCTGCCCTCCTCTAGATCCTTTAGCCCCTGTCTCTGTCTCCACTTCGATCTGATATCCACCATTCCTGAGAGATGTAGCCAAGCTGTGGGCATATCAGACGCGCTGAACAAATCGGTCCGCTATTGGAGACCGGATGTATTCTTTGGGACAAATTGAGTCTTTGACTAAATCGATCGAAGGCAGCAATGATTATTTGCGGGCACATCTTGAGTCTTCGCCAAACGAAGGAAGATTTTACGTACGAATTAATAAGTGCATATTGTTTTGCATTGTATGGCATTGTATCACACTGTATTGTTCTTGCTTTGCATTGTATGGCATTCCGTTGAAGTGTATTACATTCCGTGGCACAGCATTTAATTTGATTGCATTGTCTTGTGTGTTGTGTTGCATGTATTGTATTGTATGGGTATGGTAAGGGTTTGTATGGTACGGTACTTAGTTATGTTGGATAACTTCATGGTAACACATAGTGGTTTGTATGGTATGGTACTTTATTATATTGGATAAATTCATCGTAACAACATAGTTACATGTGTGAAACTTGGGATCTTCTTCGTGTGTGTGTGTGTGTGTGTGTGCGCGCGTGCGTGCGTGCGTGCGTTGCGTGCGTGTGTGTGTGTGTGTGCGCGCGCGCGCGCGCGTGTTCACGTATAAACTAAGACCGCTTGCTTGTTTCTGGGTGACTTAACCGCAGGTTTACCCCTGGAAATTCCGTTTATCGTGGTGACCTGAAAGACTAGCACTCCCACGATCGTTTTAGAGTATGGTGGGGAGGTGGCTGGACGGGGTACAGGCTGGCTGAGGTGTAGGCTGGGGGGATGACGCTGAGAGGGGAGACACCTGCGGGTCGCGAGACTGAACCATCGGACCATGATTGATTCTTTTTGCTCCTGAGGTCAGTGCGTTATCTTCTAATTCGCTCGCCGTCTCTGTCGTGTCTGTGCCTCTGTCTGTCTGTCTGTGTCTGTCTGTCCTGTCTTTCTTCTGTCTGTCTGTCTGTCGGTCTCTCTCTCCTCTCTCTCTCTCTCTCTCTCCTCTCCTCTCTCTCTCTCTCTCTCTCTCTGAATTGTTTTCTGTAGCCTCTGAGACCCAAGAGCCAATCGAAAAAAATCATTTT
>JADBJO010004687.1:0-102500 GCA_016801955.1 Conus betulinus
GGGAGACGAAGATAGAAAAGAGCCAAATAAGAAAGGTAGAGAAAACAAGAAAAGGAGAAAGGCGGGTTACTTTCATGCGGGTTACTATTAGTCAGGATCCTCACCCTTAGCCTATCTGACATGGGAAGCCCTACCTGGGGCATCAACTCCTTACCACGTTGTGCTTAGGCCAGACAGCACCTTCGACTTTTCAGGCCTAGAAGCATTAAAAAAAAACTAGCTTATCTTCAAGTATTGATGCCCCCGCCAGCAAAGCCTAAGGGATCACAGGACCATGCAAGCCCTCCGACCACGGCAAGGTTGCAACCCCCGGAAGGGTCCGCAGGTTCAAAATCATTCTTGTTCACCAGCACTCCTGAAACAACATTCAGAGGAAAAATTAGTGATATGACTAATGAGGTGATGCAAAAAGAAACCAACACACACACACACACACACACACTCACACATACACATACAGATACACACACACACTCACACACACACACACACACACACACACACACACACACACACAACACACACTCACACACACATACACACACACACCAAACTGCGTACATCCCACTGGCACACCCATGAAAGAAAGAAAAAGAGAAGGGAACACACACATAAACACACACACGCTTTCTTATGCCCCACTTGTACACACATGAAAGAAAAAGAAAAAGGGCACACACACACACGCATACACACACGCACATGCGCGCACACACACACATATGCACATACATCTTTCGCTCTCACTCTTGAAAGTAATATTTTTTTTATGAAAACAAAGTCATTCACTTGCCTGTTGTTGTCTCTATAACCTGGAAAGCAATGCTGCTAGGGCGTAAGAGTCCGGCTGGTCACTCAAACTCATCTCTGCAGCACATCTCTGACACCTGTCTGTCAGCCACGCCCCCTTTGACCTCGATTCGTGGCAAGCCAGCTGGTCTTGCAGTTCATTATCTCATAGAGCTCTGTTAGTTGTCCCCTATAATGTCTCTCTCTGTGTGATTCAGTCACTGCAAGTTAGCCCAAAGCCAGCAAACACTAAGCTTGTTCAAGGGTCTGTGTGTGTGTGTGTGTGTGTGTGTGTGTGTGTGTGCGCGAGATGCACTGCCTGCTCAGCCACGTGGCATGCATCCAACAGTTAGCCTCTGTGGTAATTCGGTCAAGCTCTCCCTTTCACACCTGCTTCCTGGTCACAATCTGGATGTTCTTTATCTGAATCAGATCAACTGACCATCTAATCAATATTTCCAGCACCTGATCTGTGGTAAATGTACGGCAAGGCTGAGTACATGAAGTGCTTCATTATGACGTCATAGTGAATGGAAAAACAATCAGAATGAATTGATAAAAAACATTTAACTGAACAATGCTCTGATTAAGCAAATGGCCGTGAGCACAGGTCAGGGAAGCACCCAACTATGACATTTCTTTCTGGCTTTCTGTCTCATCAGATTAGAGAGCAAGAATATTGTGAGTTAGATAACCCTAGTTAGTGGCATTTTGGTGACGTTGGCGGTGTGAGCCATGTGTGTTACAGAAATGTGACGTCAGCAGCATAAAGGTTAAGGAAATAAAACAGTTCTGATTCTGATTCTGTTTCTGCGCATGTGCGCGCACACACACACATATATACACACTCATACACACACACACACACACAAAACAGACCCATTCACAGAAAGCACAATCAGGTTGGCTCTCTCCATGTCGCTGCTCATAGGTGTCCATGGCCAAGGCTCATAGCTTGACACAGAGTACCACAGCAGCAACTGAAACATACAGACCCACTGACCTCAAGCCTCACAGGTAGCAACAAGTATGGCACTATGTGATTATTCATGTTTTGGGGCTACAACTGAGGTATTCAAAAACTGAAAATATATTTTTACATTTTATTTGCAGATAACTATACCATTAGCCATAGTTGGATTTTGTGAAAATATATATACTCACTGTCTTTCATTTCATTACTTTATTTCCTAAACACCATTTTTCTTCATTCTTACCTGTCCAAGCAAATAACTTATCTGCACTTGGCATGAAACAACACTGTACTTCATGATTTCCATAAAAAGATTAACAAGATGCAAAGCGCATAAACGTACTCCCAGTTTATCCTGAATACGCGTGATATATTCCATAAAGAGGAAAATCCGTCTTGGGCTGGTGTAACCGTTAGTAATGGCTATTCTGGTGAACATCAGCCTTCATCTGTGACCTATAATGAATTTAAGATTTAAGATTAAAATTACAGTCCCGTCAACAGCAGAGGTTATCTCAGGACTGTCACCACGTTTCAAACTACCACGTATATATGTTAAAAAAAAGATTAAAAGCAAAACCTTACCCGACCCATTAAAAAACTGATTAAAAGAACCAATCCTAGGATTAAAAACCAACAAGCTGAAATAAGATAAGACAATGTTGCCCACAGCCCAGCCGACCGCAAAGGGCCACACCAGGGCCATCACCACGTTAAAATCAACTCACAAGTCAGTCATTCACACAATTCTTTCAAATACATCCAAAAACACATCCAAAAGTTTGTTAAAAATCTTTCCACTGTAAAACCTCAGATCCGATGAAAAATGTTAATCTCTTTCAAGAACTCAAAGATCGTGTCAGCGGAACACATCTCTGAACAAGGTTTTCATGGAATCTGCTGTAAAATGTTTGTGTCTCACATCGTGCAAGTCCCAACACTCCAAAAGAATATGTTTCATTGTGAGTGGAACATGACATGGAATGCACCACGGAGCTTCTTAACTCTTTAAAAGGTAGGAATGGGTAAAAATAGCCGGCATAGAACTGTTTCTTCTTTACGACCACCAGACGAAGATGAGAGGAACTCCTTAAGGTATGGACAGATCTGAAAGAGTTTGTTATCCGTCTGTGTATTCCGATCCTCTGCACTGCCACAGGTCTCTGACATAATCAGTAATTTGAGTTTCAGATCTGAGCAGGGGATAGGTGTGTTTGACAGTTTCTCTCTTGTGGCATTCTTGGCCAAATGATCAACCATTTCGTTCCCTCCGATGCCAACATGACCAGGAACCCACACCAGGGTCACACCAGGGCCGTCACCACGTTTAAAAATCAACTCACAAGTCAGTCATTCACACAATTCTTTAAAATACATCCAAAAACCCATCCAAAAGTTTGTTAAAAATCTTTCTTCCGTAAAATCTTCAATCAGATGAAAAATGTTAATCTCTCTCAAAAACCAAAGATCATGTCAGGTGGGACATCTCTGAACAGGATTTTCATGGACTCCGCTGTAAAATGTTTGTGTCTCACATCGTGCAAGTCCCAACACTCTAAAAGAATATGTTTCACTGTGAGTGGAACATGACATGGAATGCACCACGGAGCTTCTTCACTCTTTAAAAGGTAGGAATGGGTAAAATACGAATGAATGACCAGTGTGCAGCCGGCACAGAACTGTTTCTTCTTTACAACCACCAGACGACGAAGATGAGAGGAACTCCTTTAGGTTTGGACGGATCTGAAAGAGTTTGTTATTCGTCTGTGTATTCCAGTCCTCCTGCCAGAGGTCTCTGACATAATTGTTAATTTTGGGTTTCAGATCCGAGCAGGGGATAGGTATGTTTGACAGTTTCTCTCGTATGGCATTCTTGGCCAAACGATCCACCATTTCGTTCCCTCCAATGCCAACATGACCAGGAACCCAAGCCAGAATAATGTTGTAACCCTCCCACTAATTTTAAAAAGTGTAAAAAAAGTCGGGGGGTGCTGAAGGTTGCGGATGCTGCCAGCTATGGCCTCCAAAGCTGACAGTGAATCTGACAAAACCAGAAAGTCCCTCTTCGTAGATTGGGAGATTATCCTCAGTGCCAGAACCAGAGCTGTAAGTTCAGCAGAGTAAGCAGAAGCGTCTGAAGGAATATGTTCTAACAGTATTTGAGAACGAGCACCAGGGCAGTAGGCTGCACAGGCCACTCCATCTTCAGACTTGGAACCGTCAGTGAAAAGTTTCTGATACGATGGGAGTTTTGAACACAGGTCAGCATACAACGCCTTTGTATGCCAGAGAACTGGTGGAGTCTTTGCGAAAAGCTGTAAGATCAAAACAAATCTCTAGTGTGAAAAAAAGTCCATGGTGGCTCAATTGGAAACTTGGAAAAATCAGACACAACTCCTAGGTCTAGACCTGCATTCCACTCGTGAGGCTGCATACGAAGGCCAAACGTCGGAATACAGTTAGGGTTTGCTTTGGAACTGAGGGTCAAAGACACAGTCATAGGCAGGGTTTTCCGGTTCCGAGAACAGTCTGATATAGTAGTTCAAAGATAGTTTCAGCCTGCGGTTGGACAGTGAAGGTTCACCTGCGTCTGCGTACAGGCTGTACACAGGGGTGGTGCGGAATGCTCTGAGACAGAGACGAAGCCCTTGATGGTGGATAGGGTCAAAGAGTTTGAGGTAAGACAGTCTTGCAGAGAGCCGTACACAGCACAACCATAGTCCAGTTTGGAACAGACCAAGGCTCTGTAGAGGTGCAGCAAAGTTTTCTTATCTGCGCCCCAGTCAGTGTGTGCTACGACCCGTAGAATATTCAGAGCTTTCTGGCAAGAAGTTTTGAGGTTTTTAATATGGCTGAGAAAGTTCAGGTTTTGATAAAAAAATTAAAAAAAAAAAAACCAGAAATTTGGCTTCCTTAACAGCTGGAATGGTGGACTTATCCAGAAAAATTTCAGGATCAGCAAAAAATTGACAAAAATTGTGAAAACGGACTGATTGGGTTTTGGTACGTGAAAAGGTAAACCCATTTTCCTCGGCCCACTGTTGAATCTTGTTGACACAAAGTTGGAGTCGACGCTGTACGCTGGCGTAAGAAGATCCAACTGCGTACAGCGCAAAGTCGTCAACAAACAAAGAGGATTCAGAGCTTTCTGGAAGGTGTTTCAAAACCTGATAATGAATGTCATCCAGACCAGGGGCAGAGTCATTGCAGGTTTGCAAAGCTGATTTTAGTTCCTTGATCGAAAAAGGCAGATTGTAAGCTTCAGAGTTGTCCGATGTGAAATTGTATGAAGATTTCTCTCTGATTTGCTTGTTTCTTAAAAAGGCTGCAGATTTATTTGAAGATGAGGAGTTCTGTTGGATGGTGGAGGCCAACAGATTGACAACAGTTTGTTTGTCAGTGATCAGAGCATCGGCAAGTTTCAGGTGATGAATGGAGGGGTTGGTGTTCTTCCCTTTGATTTTTCTGATGATGTTCCAAACTTTTTTCTTTGAAGTTTAGATGTCAGCCCGGAGCAGAAGTTTCTCCAAGACTGGCGAAGTTTCTCCAAGACTGATGTTTACTGATTTGAAAGTGTGTCTTGATTTTGCACAGAGTTTCTGATGGGCTCGAGCGTTGGGACCTGAAGGTCGTTGGTATACCCGACGCTGAGCCTGTTTTGCGTAGTTTTGAGATTTGTTGGCAGTCAGAATTAAACCAGGGTGTTTTTGGACAGTTGGGGTTTGTCAGAAGACATTGGAATACAGGTTTTAGCACAGTTTATCACAGTATTGGTCAGAGATTCTGCTGGGTCTGGACTCTCGAAGAAAATCAATTTCCTGGAATTCTTTTGAAATAATGGTTGCAAAAAGATTCCAGTTTGCCTTCTTATAATTAAGATGTTGTAAGACAGAGGTGGTTTCAGTTAATACAGGTTTTAAAAGAACAGGGAAATGGTCACTTCCGTGCAGATCGTCATCGACAGACCGCTCTCATAGTCCAGGACCTGCGAGGGGTCACAAATCGACAAATCTCTAAAACACGGAAGTGAACCTGTGAAGGAGTGGAGGTAAGCTGAAGTTCCATCGTTCAGACAACACAAAAACAAAGTCTGAAAAGATAACTTCAAGAAGCAGACCTCTGGATGACGAATTCACACTACACCGAAGGAGGTTGTGTCCACTGAAATCACCCAACAGCAAAAAAGGCAGAGGAAGCTCTCTAATCAGACTGACAAGGTCCTGATGACAAACCGGGACAGAAGGTGGCAGATAGAGTGAACAAATTGTAATAGTCTTGTGGAAAGTGACTCTCGCAGCTACAGCTTGAAGGTAGTCAGAGCAACAGGTCTAAACAGCAAAGTTTTTATGTAAGAGAAGGCAACACCACCCAACAGTCCCAATGTGGATTGTTATGCAGGCTTGGAAAGAATATTAAAGCCAGAAAGAGTGAAGGTCTTCTGGCTTTGAATTTTAGTTTCTTGAAGAGTTACGACGTAAGGTTTAACGTTTGACACAGAAGCTGCAGCTCCTCAAAGTTTGAATGTAAGCCACGGATATTCCAATGGATTATTGTACTGTCCATGGTGCAGAGAATGAATAGGAGAGAAATCAGGTCATCTCCGAGTCATCATCTGCATCCAGTGGAGCAAACCTATCAGAAAGTTGGACTAGACTGTGGAGTCTTCAGACCTGTTGGCAGACTTGCCCACAGGTGAAGAAGGCCTGGTTTTGGAGATGGTGGAAGTTTCCTTCTCATCTCCACCATTTCCACCTTGCCCGCACGGGCACTGCTCATAGAAGTTCGAGGCGGGAGAGCTGGCTTTTTAATCTGCCCAGCAGCAGAAGGAGTAGACTGCAGGGCAGTCTGAGGGGGTGGCAGATTTTTTGCCTCCACCAGGGGCACCCACCCTGGAATGGGAGGAGGTGTCCTTACTTCCAGAGTTTAACATTCTACTTTGCAAAGTTTTTGTGAAAAATAAATTCATCAGTCTGGCAGCAGACTGACGGGTTGAAACTTTCTTTACTGTTGAAGCATACGAATACACTGTTGACGTTTGACTACCAACAACCTGTCTACGTGCCTAAAAAACCGAGATTTTCTTTTCCGTTTTAACTTTCTGGATGTTTGACTCCTGAATCCAAACAGGGCAGTTGCGTGAAGAGGAGGGGTGGTCGCCACCGCAGTTCGCACAATAAGCCGGGTCTTTACATGGCCCATCATGGGTTGCCTTGCAGCAAACACCACACACCTCCTCCCCGGAACAACAACAGTCTCTGACATGTCCAAACTTCTGGCATTTGAAACACCTCATCGGGGATGGGACATACATTTGCACACAGACATTTAAGTAGCCTACTTTAATGAGAGGAGGAAGCAAAGGGTTACAGAATGTCAGAAAGAGGGTGTTGGTGGGCACTCTTTCTGCACCTTTTTTAACTGTCACCCTATGCACCTCCGTCACACCTTGGGATGCAAGCTCTGTCTTGATCTCCACTTCTGAGACACCTTTCAAATCTGGGCACCGAATAACTCCTTTAGACGAATTTAACTGCTTATGCGGAGACACCCGGATGCCTCTGTCCACGAACCTTGTTGCCCTCAGCAGCTGTTCTGATTGCTTTTTCAACCTGCACTGGACGAGGAATGAGCCATTCCGTAGCCTTTTTACTGACTGAGGGTCGCCTGCTAGACCTTGGAAGCCCTTCTGAATTGCAAAAGGACTCAGAGCGGAAATAGGCTTTTCCTGCTCTGTCCCTTCAATCACAATCCAGGAAGCCCAAAAACCTGTCCTCTGTCTCATCTCCATATCTGAGTCACTGTCTGAATCCGGTTGTCTGGAAATGGGGTCTGCTGCCTTCCTCTTCTTTATGGGGGAAATGATTTTTGATAAAGCCATGTTTTATGTGTATAAATTTTGGCTCACCTTTACCCACCCACCAAGGAGTCCAACAAAGGGGCCAGGGGCCAGGGCCAACAAATCACTGTTTTGACCCCTTCTAGGCTTCAGGAGAAATATACAACAAACAGAACACCACTAACCCTATCCCCCCTGATCATGCTCAACTCCGGGAACAGAGAGCTGAGCACTGCAGGGGTTAACTTGGCCAGCCGAAGAACTGCCTGTCTTGGCCCAGCCCCATGAAAGGGGAGCCGATTAATACACCTGGGCCAGAGTGTACCTCCTGTCTAGGAGAGGTTTGAGCCAAAGTGATGTGTTACGGGCGCTGGCCCTCTCAATCACCAGGATCTCATCCCCCTCCGTCACAGGTCGCACAGCACGGCAAACGCAGCGGATCTTAACCCGTTGACTGCCCTGGCATGAATGGCGTTCGTTGTGGTTTCGGGAAAGCTGTGTGCCCTTGCACGAACGGCGTTCGAGGTAATTTCATCATCAAAATTCAGCGATTTAAAAAAGGGAGGCAAGGAGAAAAAAAATGGTTTAAACGGTTGTAGAGACCCTAAAGGACGGTTTCTTCCCTTTCACGGGTCGCTGACTGACCGGCTCGCGCGTCCGCTTGGACGATAACTTTGGCAAAGTTCGGCCGAGTCTTTTTGGTTCAAGATGGTGAATCGAGCAGGCAGTTCGATCAGGCGCCTGTGCCATTTTCAAACGATCTAATGGCTCTTGAAGAGCTTCAGGAAGTTATCTGAGACCGTGAAAACGATGACGAAGACTTCAGAGAAGGGGAACAAAGCAATTCGGAGGAGAAAATAAAGCCATCACAATCAACACCACCCTTTGCTATCGGAGATTGGTATTGATGACAAAGCTGATCCCTGACTTCAAACCGAGCGATACCGGCGCAAGTGGGTCCCAATCGGAGAGAGAAACGAGCCGATTCTGTCTACGTCGACTGCCTTCCTCCCTCCTTTCGTGAGAGGTCGGGAGGAGAGTCGAGGAAGGGGAGGGGGTTCAGGACAACGGCGAGGGGGCCAGTGTGAGGGGGGCGTGGTAGGGGGAAGAGGGTGTGGCACTCGTCAGTCTAAACTTGTTTCAGAATGGACAGAGGCCCAGTGCTGATTGCCCAAATCTTGACCTTTTTTTCACAGGTGATCCAGGTATCAAGGTGAACATTGATAATTTCAATGGAGTTATGTGTGTGTGTGTGTGTGTGTGTGTGTGTGTGTGTGTGTGTGTGTGTGTGCTGTGTGTGGTGTGTGTGTGTGTGTGTGCTTTTGAATATTGTGCTTGTGCACAGTATGTGTGTGAGAGAGTGAGAGAGAGAGAGAGAGAGAGAGAGAGAGAGAGAGAGAGAGAGAGAGAGGAGAGAGGAGCAGTGCTTGTGCATGGTGTGGGTATACATTGTGTGTGTGTGTGTGTGTGTGTGTGTGTGTGTGTGTGTGTGTGTGTGGGTGTTTGTGTAGTGTTTGTGCATGGTGTGTGTGTGTGTGTGTGTGTATGTGTGTGTGTGTGGTGTGTGTGTAGTGTGTGTGTGTGGGTGGGGGGGGGGGGGGTGTGCTTTTGTGTGTGTGGTGCTTTTGTGTGGTGTGTGTGTGTGTGTGTGTGTGTGTGTGTGTGTGTGTGTGTGTGTGTGTGTGTGTGTGTGTGTGTGTGTGTGTGTGTGCTTTTGAATATGGGTGCTTGTGCACAGTGTGTGTGTGTGTGTGTGTGTGTGTGTGTGTGTGTGTGTGTGTGTGTGTGTGTACCCAAATGTATGTCAGTCAACTATAACTGGCATTTATTGCAGTAGTGTGGGATCCTGATCCTTCTGTCCGTAGGTTCTGTGGTGTGGTGTATTCTCTGCGACACCGGTTTATTTTTTCAGTTGTTAGTGTGCTTTCATCATCTGTGGTCTGGCCTTTTGTAGCTCAGTCCTATCTTTAGCAGTCTCTTTTTTTTTTTTTTTTTTTTTTTTTTTTTTTTTTTTGTGTGGTTGGTTTTGCAATGTTTTACTTATTACCTTCTGTGGTAATGACTTTTTACCAATCGCACTTAGTTCATGAGTGAACCAAACCACATGTATGAAAGAAAACTGACAATAATTGGAAGTTACACTTAGTGTTGTTATTGTTAGTTCATCTCTGCTAAACAAGACCAATTCCCAAGAGGCTTGCAAGATGTGCAGACTGATGCTGTGGATAATGTGCAGTTCCCATCTTCTTTCCTGCGTTACCTGGGCTGGAGTGCCCCTCTATGATATGGGTTGCTAAACATTTTATGCATTGTCAAGCTTTATTGTGAATACAGATGTTTGTCCCTGAAGTTCAAAGGATACTAAAACCAGTTCTTGTGGTATATTTCATTGTGATTTTAGTGCTATAGTTTTGTTTATGTTCTGAAAGTGTTTTTTTCAAACAAAACATTCATCATTATGTATATTTTTGGTCTACTTATTACAAACAAAATCAAACTATTGTGATGTCTGGCTGTAGCCAAGGATATAACAAGAAAATTTCCCAAGTATCTAAGATATATGTCAAGAATTGAAAGAGCAGTGGCATATCTACCTACCTAAGAAAACAAAATTGTGTCCCTTGATACCTGGATTGTACTGTACCCCAGAAATGCATAAATTTATCATATAAAATCAACAATTGTGGGTTGTAAATTTACTACCAAATATTTAAACAGGTGTTCAGTAAACACTAAAACACTTTTTACTGGGTTTGTATGTTTTTTTTGTTTTGCTGCTGTGGGGTTTTGTATGCTTGCAAAATATGATTTTAAAAAAAAAAAGTTGAATTATAAGATTATTTATTATACTCATAATGAACAAAATCAAATATTATTTGCAGATATTATAGCCCTGGGTATAAGAAAAAAAAACATGCCAAAAATCTAAGAGATATATCTTACAAATAAATGAGCACTGATCAAATTAGTGAACCTACCGCAAAAAGTCAAATTTTGCTCTGGCACACAGAAGTACAAAACTGATACAAAATAGTGGCAGTCAAGGGGTTAAGAAGACCACAGAGAGAAAAAGAGTGTGGAAAAGAAGACTTGAAGGGGAGACGAAGATAGAAAAGAGCCAAATAACAAAGGCAGAAAACAAGAAAAAGAGAAAGGCGGGTTACTATTAGTCAGGATCCTCACCCTTAGCCTGTCTGACATGGGAAGCCCTACCAGGGCATCAACTCCTTACCACGTTGTGCTTAGGCCAGACAGCATCAACAACTTTTCAGGCGGACCAGGAAGGGGTCACATATCGACAAATCTAAACATAAAGTGAACCTGTGGAAGAGTAGAGATAAGCTGGAGCTGCATCGTTCAGACAACACAAATCAAAGTCTGAAGGATATCTTCAAGAAGCAGACCTCTGGATGACGAATTCACACTACCCCAAAGAGGACTGTGTCCATTAAAATCACCCGACAGCAAAAAAGGTCGAGGAAGTTCTCTAATCAGACTGACAAGGTCCTGACGACAAACCGGGACAGAAGGTGGCAGATAGAGTGAGCAAATTGTGACAGTTTTGTCGAGAGTGACTCTCGCAGCTACAGCCTGATGGGGGTAGTCAGAGCGACAGGACTAAACAGCAAAGTTTTATGTAAAAGAAGGGCAACACCGCCCCATAGTCCCAATGTGGATGTTTGTGCAGGCTTGGAAAGAATATTAAAGCCAGAAAGAGTGAAGGTCTTCTGGCTTTGAATTTTAGTTTCTTGAAGAGCTACGACGTAAGGTTTTAAAGTTTGACACAGAAGCTGCAGCTCCTCAAAGTTTGAATGTAAGCCACGGATATTCAATGGATTATCGTACTGTCCATGGTGCAGAGGACAAATATGAGAGAAATCAGGTCATCTCCGAGTCATCATCTGCATTCAATGGAGCGAATTTATTGGTAAGTTGGGACTGGACTGTTGGGTCTTCAGACCTGCTGGCAGACTTGCCCACAGGTGAAGAAGGCCTGGATTTTGGAGATGGTGGAGGTTTCTTTCTAATCTCCCACATCTCCACACTGGGTTGAACTCCCTTGCCCGCACGGGCATGCTCATTGAAGTTCGAGGCAGGAGGGCTGGCTTTTTAATCTGCCCAGCAGCAGATGGAGTAGACTGCTGGGCAGTCTGAGGGGTGGTGGATTTTTTGCCTCTACCAGGGGCACCCACTTTGGACTGGGAGGTGGTGGATTTGCTTCCACAAGAGTTTAACATTCTGCCTTGCAACGTTTTGGGAAAATAAATTCATCAGTCTGGCAGCAGACTGAACGGGTTGAAACTTACTTTAATGCCGAAGTATATGAAGACACTGTTGACGTCTGACTACCAACAACCTATGACGTCTGACTACCAACAACCTATCTACCTGCCTCAAAAAAAACGAGATTTCTTTTCCGTTTTAACTTTCTGGATGTTTGACTCCTGGATCCAAACAGGGCAGTTGTGGAAAGAGGAGGGGTGGTCGCCATCGCAGTTCGCACAATGAGCCCGGTCTTTACACAGCCCATCATGGGTTGCCTTGCTACAAACACCGCACACCTCCTCCCAGGAACAGCAGTCTCTGACAAGTCCAAACTTCTGGCATTTGAAACACCTCATAGGGGATGGGACATACAGCTGGACATGGACACTCAAGTATCCTACTTTAATGACGGGTGGTAACAAAGGGTTGCAGAATGTCAGAAAGAGGGTGTTGGTGGGCACTCTTTCTGCACCTTTTTTTAACTGTCACCCTACGCACCTCCATCACACCTTGGGATGCAAGTTCTGTCTTGATCTCCGCTTCTGAGACACCTTTCAAATCCGGGCACTGAAATAACCCCTTTGGACAAATTCAAACGCTTATGGGGAGTCACCCGTATATCTCTGTCCACAAGCCTTGTTGCCCTCAGCCACTGTTCTGATTGCTTCTCTTCGATCTGCACTGGACAAAGAAATGAGCCGTTCCGTAGCCTTTTCACTGACTGAGGGTCACCTGCTAGACCTTGGAAGCCCTTCTGAATTGCAAAAGGACTCAGAGCAGAAATAGGCTTTTCCTGCTCTGTCCCTTCAATCACAAGCCAGGAAGCCCAAAAAACCTGTCCTCTCTCTCTTGTCTCCATATCTGAATCACTGTCTGAATCTAAATGTCTTGAGAACAGGGTCCACTGCCTTCCTCTTCTTTATGGGGAAATGATTTTAGAAAAAGCTATGTTTTATGTGTATAAATTTCATCTCTCCCTTACCCACCCACCATGGAGTCCAACAAAGGGGCCAGGGCCAAGAAGTCACTGTCTTGACCTCTTCCAGGCTTCAGGAGAGATATACGACAAACAGAGCGCCACTAACCCTATCCCCCCTGATCATGCTCAACTCCCGGAAGCAGAGAGCTGAGCTTTGCAGGGGTTAACTTGGCCAGCCGGAGAACTGCCTGTCTTGACCCAGCCCCATGAAGGGGGAGCCGATTAATACACCAGGGCAAGAAAGAATGTACCTCCTGTCTAGGAAAGGTTTGAGCCAAAATGATGAGTTGAGGGCGTTGGCCCTCTCAATCACCAGGATCTCATTCCCCTCCGTCACAGGTCGCACCGCACGGCAAACGCGGCGGATCTTAAGAAGACCACAGAGAGAAAAAGAGTGTGGAAAAGAAGACTTGAAGGGGAGACGAAGATAGAAAAGAGCCAAATAAGAAAGGCAGAAAACAAGAAAAGGAGAAAGGCGGGTTACTATTAGTCAGGATCCTCACCCTTAGCCTATCTGACATGGGAAGCCCTACCAGGGGCATCAACTCCATACCACGTTGTGCTTAGGCCAGACAGCATCGTGACTTTTCAGGGCTAGAAGCATTTAAAAAAAAAACAGCCTATCTTCAAGTACTGATGCCCCCCGCCAGCAAAGCCTAAGGGATCACAGGACCATGCAAGCCCTCCAACCATGGCAAGGTTGCAACCCCCGGAGGGGTTTGGAAAAGAAGACTTAAAGGGGAGACGAAGATAGAAAAGAGCCAAATAAGAAAGGCAGAAAACAAGAAAAGGAGAAAGGCGCGGGTTACTATAAGTCAGGATCCTTACCCTTAGCCTCTCTGACATGGGAAGCCTTACCAGGGGCATCAACTCCTTACCACGTTGTTCTTAGGCCAGACAGCATTTTGACTTTTCAGGCCTAGAAGAGCATTTAAAAAAAAACAGCCTATCTTCAAGTATTGATGCCCCCACCACCAAAGCCTAAGGGATCACGGGACCATGCAAGCCGTCCGACCACGGCAAGGTTGCAACCCCACAGAGGGGGGAGCGGAGGAAAGGGGAGTGGAAGAGGAGCAGGGAGGGGACGAGGGAGGGGTGGGGTGGGTGGGGGTGGGAGGGTTAGGTTTGTTTCTTTTTGGTCTTCAGAAACGTTACTTTTGATACAAATGTCAATCATATGTCTTCATAAGGTCATAACAAGCAGACATCTAATTTGTATATGCAATGTTTATACGGCAACAAGAAGTTAGGTAAAAGGGGGGGTGGGGGGGGGGGTTGAGAGGTGGGATGGGGAAGTATAGTTGTGTTGACATGTTCAAATGTCTTCTTATTAGATAGATCTTGTTATCCTGATCATTTTGATACAAGTTACATGCTTGTATGTCAACTGAAAGCAGAGATACGCCATTTTATACCTTGTTTCGGTTTGCCGTTGTGGAAAAAAAAAATTAATGAAGATTTTGTCATTTTTAAAAGCAAGGTATTCAGACTCTGTACAAGCCTCAGGTCAGAAAAAAAAATCAGTGTTTATTACAAGTAGTTGACATTAATCGCCTATGGTTTTAGACATGTGACATGCCAATGGCCGAGTTACAGGCCTTCAAACATAGCCCTTACGGGGAATACCGATTGTCATTAAAAAATTACATATCTAAGAATCCAAAACTTTGCTCCTACTTAAGCTACAGACAGATATAAATTTCATACAATTTTTCTTTGTCTTTAGTTGTTCTATAACCTTGATTTATTGAACACAACAGCCAAAAACACTTTAAAAATCACTCTGGAGTACTTACTAGGTCTGCTGTGCATTCCCAGTCATCTGCTCCTTTAAGTAAATTCTTGCTCTTGATATCACAGGCATGATTGTGGCCTTCTGCCAAGGCTCTCATTTTCTTGGCCACTCTCTTTTCCTCATCTGGTGTTGAACTTTTCTTCGGCACTACAGGTCACTTTAGGAGAATGGAAGAAGGAAGCTGTAGTTTTCCTTGAAATCTTCATTTGCATACTACTTGCATACTATTTAGTGAGTGCATGTCCTCACAAGAGTGGGATAATGGCTACTGTTGGGAGAGAATTAACAAAAACAGACATCATGTAATGTAACTTGAAAAGAGTGTGTCTTCTTACCTTGTCCTGGTGGATATTGCTTGAGAATTTGCGCTCCAGTCGTCGCCCTTTGGGGCCTGGTATGTCCAGCTGTGTTACCTGTGGTGAATAATAATTATACCAATAGCAATAACAAACATCCATGATACTGATAAAGATATTAGAAAATATTTTCACAAAATATCTACAAGAAGGTTCCATCATGGGACATGTGGGGACAAAGCCTCTACTTGAAGATTTTTTGGCAGGCATACAGCATGAAAAGTACCGATCAACCAGCATACACAACAATGAAAACATTCATGCTATTTGTGTGAGCAGACATACACATACGCATGCACACATACACAATAGCAAACTGATCTTCAACAAAAAAAAAAGCTCACATTGTTAAATGCATGGGGTCTTGCAGTTGCTCCAAAACAATAAATAACAACAATTTGTATTAATATAGCAATATTCCTATATGTTGCATGAAGTAAGTTCAAGCAATTAATATACTGCTCCATCTGCTTTTTTCACACACTCATATATTCACAAGTTTGAAACACTGGTGTTATTTGTAATTAAGCATTCTTACTCACCCTTTAACAGTAAAGGATTAAACTGAATATTTTACACATTTATCTCTTTTAATTTTGACAGATTACAAACGGCATTTTCTTTATACTTATCTGTCCATACAAATGCCTTACCTCCACTAAGATAAGATAAGATAATGTTGCTTATAGCCCAGCCGACCGCAAAGGGCCATATCAGGGCTGCCACCACGTTAAAATTAACTCACAGGTCATTCATTCACACAATTCTTTAAAATACATCATCTAAAAACTCAACAAAAAACATTGTTTAAAAATCTTTCCACTGTAAAATCTCAGATCTGATGAAAAATGTTAACCTCTTTCAAGAACTCGAAGACTGCGTTATGTGGGATATCTCTGAAACAGGATTTTCATGGACTGTGCTGTAAAATGTTTTGTGTCTCACATCGTGCAAGTCCCAACACCGTTTCATTGCGAGTGGCACATGACATGGAATGCACCACGGAGCTTCTGAACTCTTTAAAAGGTAGGCATGAGTAAAAATATGAATGGCCGGTGTGCAGCCAACACAGAACTGTTTCTTCTTTATGACCACCAGACATAGATGAGAGGAACTCCTTAAGGTTGGATGGATCTGAAAGAGTTTGTCTGTGTATTCCAGTCCTCCTGCCAGAGGTCTCTGACATAATCAGTAATTTTGGGTTCAGATCTGAGCAGGGGATAGGTGTGTTTGACAGTTTCTCTGATGTGGCATTCTTAGCCAAATGATCAAACCATTTCATTACCTACGATGCCAACATGACCAGCAACCCAAGCCAGAATAATGTTGTAACCATCCACTTTCAACTTGATAAAAAGTTAAAAAAAAGTGTAAAAGTTTGGTATGCTGGAGGTTGCGGCCAGCTATGGCCTCCAAAGCTGACAGCGAATCTGACAAAACCAGAAAAAGTCCTTTGCTGATTGAGAGCTTATTTTCAATGCCAGAACCAGAGCTGTAAATGCAGCAGAATACACCGAAGCATCTGAAGGAATATGTTCTAACAGTATTTGAGAAGGAGCACCAAGGCAATATGCTGCACAGGCCACTCCATCATCAGACTTGAAACCATCAGTGAAAATTTTCTGATAGGATAGGATAAGAGATAAGGCTGAACAATTAAGTAGTGGGGGGAAAAAAACAAGTGCAGGTTAACAATTCTTCCATCATTATAATAATGATTTGGCAAAGATTAGAAATTGAGAGGAAAGGAAAAAAAAATTGAAGATGAAATAAAATGGGAAAATGTATATCATAAATATGAAAAACCCTTCACTAGCTGCCTGAGGGAAACTATCGCAAAACCCCTTCACTAGCTGCATGAGACAGATCTATCGCAATCCCTCCCGAAGACAGGATCTATATGTGTCGCCTGCTCCGAGGCCTTTCGTCCGCTGGATCGGAACTCATCAGGGAGACACGGCTGATTGTGTCTGTGCTCTTGGCATCAGATAGAGACATACCACAGTCCATAATTCGTGGTGTTCCGACCACCAAGGGTTCGAAAGAGAATGCAACAGCACCCCCAAAGCAGCCAGCGAAACATAGTAGAATTAAACAAAACGGAAAGTTTGGAGAGGAAAAAAAAAGTTGTTGAAAACTAAAAACATTACGCAAACAGTAAAAAATGTAAGGGGGACAATCTTTGAGCCTATGCTTGAGGATCCATCTATGGATGCAAGGGAGATCAAAAGATACGGAACAGTCTGAGTGGTCAGCTCTGCTGTTCAATAACCCAAGCATTGTCAGCGGCCTAAGAATTGTGCAGAACAACCTTTCCTTGGATCTCCTAAGAGATGCAATCACCCACTGATTGACCAAACAGAAGATTAGAAATTGAGAGGAAAAAAAAAAAATTGAAGATGAAATAAATGGGAAAATGTATATCATAAATATGAAAAACCCCTTCACTAGCTGCATGAGGAAAACTATATCGCAATCCCTCCCGAAGACAGATCTATATGTGTCGCCTGCTCCGAGGCCTTTCGTCCGCTGGATCGGACTCATCAGGGAGACACGGCTGATTGTGTCTGTGCTCTTGGCGTCAGATAGAGACACACAGTCCATAATTCTGTGGTGTTCCGACCACCAAGGGTTCGAAAAAGAATGCAACAGCACCCCCAAAGCAGCCAGCGAAAGGTAGTAGAATTAAACAAAACGAAAGTTTGGAGAGGAAAAAAAGTTGTTGAAAACTAAAAACATTACGCAAACAGTATAAAATGTATGGGACAATCTTTGAGCCTATGCTTGAGGATCCATTTAAGGGATGCAAGGGAGATCAAAAGATACGGAAACAATCTGAGTGGTCAGCTCTGCTGTTCAATAACCCAAGCATTGTCAGCAGCTAAGAATTGTGCAGAAAAACCTTTCCTTGGATCTCCTAAGAGATGCAATCACCCACTGATTGACCAAACAGTATAATGCTGAACAATTAAGTAGTGGGGGAAAACAAGTGCAGGTTAACAATTCTTCCATCATTATAATAATGATTTGGCAAAGATTAGAAATTGAGAGAAAAAAAAAAATTGAAGATGAAATAAATGGGAAAATGTATATCATAAATATGAAAACCCCTTCACTAGCTGCATGAGGAAACTATATCGCAACCCCTCCTGAAGACAGATCTATATGTGTCGCCTGCTACGAGGCCTTTCGTCCGCTGGATCGGACTCATCAGGGAGACACGGCTGATTGTGTCTGTGCTCTTGGCGTCAGATAGAGACATACCACAGTCCATAATTCTGTGGTGTTCCGACCACCAAGGGTTCGAAAGAGAATGCAACAGCACCCCCAAAGCAGCCAGCGAAACATAGTAGAATTAAACAAAACGAAAGTTTGGAGAGGAAAAAAGTTGTTGAAAACTAAAAAATCTTAAATCCATAAAATCTTAAATCAGATGAAAAATGTTAATCTCTCTCAAAAACCCAAAGATCATGTCAGGTGGGACATCTCTGAACAGGATTTTCATGGACTCTGCTGTAAAATGTTTGTGTCTCACATCGCGCAAGTCCCAACACGCTAAAAGAATATATTTCATTGTGAGGGGCACATGACATGGAATGCACCACGGAACTTCTTCACTCTTTAAAAGGCAGGAATGGGTAAAAATATGAATGGCCAGTGTGCAGCCGGCACAGAACTGTTTTTCTTCTTTATGACCACCAGACATAGATGAGAGAGGAACTCCTTAAGGTTTGGACGGATCTGAAAGAGTTTGTTATCCGTCTGTGTATTCCAATCCTCATGCCAGAGGTCTCTGACATAATCGGTAATTTTGGGTTTTCAGATCTGAGCAGGGGATGTATATATGTTGGACAGTTTCTCTCTTGTGGCATTCTTGGCCAAACATCAACCATTTCATTCCCTCCGATGCCAAACATGACCAGGAACCCAAGCCAGAATAATGTTGTAACCCTCCACTTTCAACTTGGTCAAAAGTTCAAAGAAGTGTAAAAGTTCTGGATGCTGAAGGTTGCGGCCAGCTATGGCCTCCAAAGCCGACAGTGAATCTGACAAAACGAGAAAGTCCCTCTTCTTAGATTGTGAGATTATCCTCAGTGCCAGAACCAGAGCTGTAACTTCAGCACAGTAAACAGAAGCATCCGAAGGAATATGTTCTAACAGTATTTGAGAAGGAGCACCAGGGCAATAGGCTGCACAGGCCACTCCATCTTCAGACTTGGAACCATCAGTGAAAAGTTTCTGATATGATGGGCGTTTTGAACAGAGGTCAGCATACAATGCCTTGTATGCCAGAGAGCCGGTAGACTCTTTGCGAAAAGCTGCAAGATCAAAACAAATCTCTAGTGTGAAAAAGGTCCATGGAGGCTCATCTGGAAACTTGGAAAAATCGGACACAACTCCTAGGTCTAGACCTGCATTCCGCGCGTGAGGCTGCATATGAAGACCAAACGACGGAATACAGTTTGGGTCGTTTTTCGAATTTGCTTTGAAACTGAGGGTCAAAGACACAGTCATAGGCAGGTTTTCCGGTTCCGAGAACAGTCTGTTATAGTAATTCAAAGACAGTTTCAGCCTGCGGTTGCACAGTGAGGGTTCACCTGCCCTCTTCGTATAGGCTGTACACAGGGGTGGTGCGGAATGCTCCAAGACAGAGACGAAGCCCTTGATGGTGGATAGGGTTCAAGAGTTTGAGGTAAGACGGTCTTGCAGAGCCATACACAGCACAACCATAGTCCAGTTTGGAACGGACCACGGCTCTGTAGAGGTGCAGCAAAGTTTTCTTATCAGCGCCCCCAGTCAGTGTGTGCTACAACCCGCAGAATATTCAGAGCTTTCTGGCAAGAAGTTTTGAGGTTTTAATGTGGCTGAGAAAGTTGAGTTTTGGGTCAAAAATTCATAGGAATTTGGCCTCTTTGACAGCTGGAATGGGAGATTTCCCTATTTTGATTTCAGGATCTGCCAAAAAAACAATGAAAATTATGGAAGTGAATGCACTGTGTCTTTGTAGGAGAAAAAGTGAAGCCGTTTTTATCTGCCCACTGATGAATTTTATCCACACAAAGCTGCAGCCTGCGCTGAACACTCGGGTACAGGCTTCCAGTTGCGTGAACAGCAAAATCATGCACAAAACAATTAGCAGTCTGAACCCTGTGGAACAGATTTAACAATGTTGTTGATCTTGATGCTAAAGAGAGCAGGAGACAGTATGCTCCCTTGTGGAACACCAAACTCCTGCTCATGAACATCAGAGACAGTGGTGCCAACCCGACCTGAAACTGTCGTTCTGCAAAAAAAAAAAAATTGCATGAAAAGTGGAAGGTGACCCCGAAAACCAAGATCATGGAGATCATGAAGAATCCCAGATTTCCAGAGGTATCGTAGACTTTCTCCAAGTCGAAGAATATAGCCACTGCGTGGTGTTTGTTAATAAAGGCGATACGAAGTGTAGATTCTAGACGGATCAAATGGTCCACTGTAGTATGATGTTTGTGGAAACCACACTGTTCTTTCATCAAAAGGCCATCGGTTTCAAGTTTCCACATGAGTCTAGCACCGACCATTTTCTCCATCAATTTACAGACACAGCTGGTCAAAGCTATCGGACGGTAGTTTGATGGGTTAGAAATCTTTTTCCAGGTTTGGGAATAGGAATGATGAGGGCTTTTCGCCAAGATGGTGGAAAAAGAACCCAGTAGACCATACATGGTTGTTTTCATGTAGCAGGATGTGCAAACCTTTTTGCGGAAGATGTTCCAAAAGTTATAATGGATTTCATCTATACCTGGAGAGGAATCACTGCAAGAAAGTAAGGCGGATTTCAATTCGTTAATGTGAAAGGAAGCTTTTAGTCTTCTATGTTGTCTTGACGAAAAGTTGCAGGGTGATTTTTCTTTAAGGGCTTTGTTTTTGACAAAACTGGCTGATTTTGTTAGAAGAGGAGGAATTCTTTTCAATGGTTGAAGCAAGCAGATTATTTAAGAGTCAGAAAACTTGAGATGGTTCACAGTGGGGCAGGTGTTCTTCCCTTTAATTTTCTTGATTTTCCACACTTTTTTCTTCGATGTTTTGGATGCGAGACTTGAGCAAAAAAACTGTCTCCTAGATAACGTTTACTGGTCTTATATATGTGTTTGGATTTGGCCCTCAGTTTCTGATGCACTCGGGACGTTGGGCATCGAAGGTCTGCAAGAGACCCGACGTTGAGCTCTTTTACAGGTTTTGTTAATTTCTTTGTATTCAGAGTTGAACCAAGGAACTTTTGGCGTTAGGGGCTTCTTGGAAGATGTATGGATGGTTGACTTTGCCCAATTCTGTATGAAATCTGAAAGACTTCCTGCCGGATCTTCACTTTGCAGGATCTTGTCCTCTTCCAGATCCATAAGAAACTTAGTGGCAAAGAGGTCCCAGTCTGCTTTGTTGAAATTGAGGTTTTCCTTTAAAGACTCTCTCTCTGCGTTGTACACCAAAGCAACACAGAAAAGTGGTTGCTACCATGCAGGTCCTCATCAACCTCCCAAACAAAATCCAAAAAACAAAGATGGGTCACAGACAGAAAGATCTAGACAAGATGTGGTGCCATAGCAGAGTGAAAGTAAGTTGGCGATTCCCCATTCAAAACACACAAATCAAGCTCTGAAAACACTTCCTCTAAAAGCAGACCCCTTGGTGAAGATCTCTCGCTTCCCCATAGAGGAGAGTGACCATTCAGATCACTCAACAGCAGGAAGGGTCTGGGAAGCAGCTCCAAGAGCGAAATGAGGTCCCATTTGGCGACACAGATATTTGGAGACAGATACAAGCTACAGATAGTAACTGTTTTGTGGAGAGTAACCCGAGTTGCCACTGCCTGAAGCGGAGTATTTCTGAGCAACTGGGCTGTACAGAACAGAATTATGAATGAATAAGGCTATCCTACCAGAGACACCATGTTCAACAGATTGTGCAGGTAGATTTAGAAAGCTGTAGCCAGAAAGTGAAAAAGTTTTGTCAGACTTCAGAAGAGTTTCTTGGAGGGAAACTAGCATCGGCCTAGCTTCACTGCACAACAGCTGCAATTCTTCATAATTGGAGGACAGTCCCCTGATATTCCATTGCAAGACTGTATAATGGAAGATGGTTGTGTCCATCATAAAAGAGATATGGTGAAGGAAAAGAAATATTGTAACTCTTCACCAGCAAGTTCCTTTCATTCCATGTCAACATCTTCAAGATCCGAGAGAGAACTGCAAATCTGTTCAGTTGGTGTTTCTCTCCGCTTTTTTCTCTCAATCTGATAAAATATTTGCGCTTTCTTTTTAGGTGGCGACTTGGTCTTTCCTCCAGAACCGCCAGCTCCCTTGTTGACAGCTGTAGGGTGCCCTTTGGAGGATTTTGAGGGGGTGGTCTTGTCTTGCACTTCAACAACTTCCACTCTCTGCTGCCCTGAAGGGCCTGTATGTCTTTTGCCCCCTGATGGTCTGGGGGCAGGAGTGGCTTTGAAGACCAAGTCATATCTGAAGGCCATGACTGCTGGGGTTCATCACATGCAGTGGTTCTGCCTGAGGCTACAGACTTGGTTTCTGGCTCTCTCTCGGCAAACGAGGATTCCACCGTCACGCCGATGCTGACTGTTGTTGGCTTCCTTACTGCAGCTGCAAACGAGAGCCCAACAGTTGGCTGACTTTTCATAGCAATCTTTTTCGCCTCAAAAAACGGGATTCGCTGTTCAGTCCTTATTCTCTGAATTTCCTTTTCCTTCAACCAGTTTGGGCAGGTCTTTGATGATGATGGGTGCTTGCTTCCACAGTTGGCACACAGTGGTGGACTGTTACACACAACCTGGTGGACTGGCTGGCAGCAGGCACCACACACCTCTTCTTCTGTATATCTATCCCTCACATGGCCGAACCTCTGGCATTTGAAACAGCGCAGAGGGGACGGGATGTACAGCGATACCGCAACTCTCAGGTAGCCCACTGCGATTGACTCCAGGAGAGAAGTAGAGCAGAAGGTCAAAAAAAGGGTGTCAGTTGGAATTCTGTCATTGCCTTTGCGCACCAGTACACGATGAACGTGGGTCACTCCTTGCGATGCCAGTTCTGACTTGATTTCTGCCTCCGACACTCCTCTCAGATCTCTAAAACCAGATTACTCCCTTCCAAGAGTTGAGAGATTTGTGTGGAGACACCCTGATTGGTCGATCAGCCAACGTTATCGATTTCAACAGCATCTCTGAGTGCAGCGTGGAATAGCATTCTACCAGAAGTGACCCGTTCCTCAATCTCTTGATGCTCTTTGGCTTCCCGCTGAGGCCATTTATTCCCTTCGCAATTGCAAAAGGACTCAGGCCCGACAGAGGTCTATCTTCATCCGCTCCCTCAACAATCAGCCAGCTGGGCCAGAAGCCTGAAAGGGTTCTTGTCTCATGCTCTGAATCTGTGTCTGTATCCGTTTCCGAATCCTGCCTGTGTCTTTTTTTTTGTTTTAGGTGCCATGTTGTATTTATTAAAATTCATCTCTCTCGATTCCCACCTGCCTCTGAGTCCCAACAAGGGGGATGCCCATTTTATACAGAATTCCAGTATATCAGGGCACCAGGATTTCAAAAGAGATATACACAGGCCTGAAAGCGTCCCTGCCACAGAAGCTCCCAAACCCGTTTGACCCGAGCCGCCTTCTAGCTTGAGCTAGGGCATGCACGTGACCAGCCGCTTGATCGAAGTGGGCCACTTCCACCACCTGTCTAGAGGAAGTCCAGGCCAAAGAGGTGTGTTGACTTGATGTGCCGCAGTCACATCAGCGGTCTCAACCTCCAGGATCCTATTCTCCCCCATCACAGGACGCATCACACGGCAAAACACGGTGGGCCTCAAGAAGACCCACAGAGAAAGAAGAGTGTGGGAAAGGAGACTTGAAGGGGAGATGAAGATAGAAAAGAGCCAAATAAGAAGGCAGAAGATAAAAGGAAAAAGGTGGTTACTATTAGTCAGGATCCTCACCCTTAGCCTATCTGACATGGGAGGCCCTACCAGGGGCATCAACTCCTTACCACGTTATGCTTAGGCCAGACAGCAACTTCACTTTTCAGGCCTAGAAGCATTTGAAAAAAAAAAAACTGTCCTATCTTCAAGTATTGATGCCCCTGCCAGCAAAACCTAAGGGATCACTGGACTGCGCAAGCCCTCTGACCATGACAAGGTTGCAACCCCCCGGAGGGTTATCTCCACTAGGCGTGGACAACCCCATACACTGGAGAAAAAAAAAGGAGAGTGGGAAGCTAATTCTACCCTTTAACCAACAAGCCAACAGGAGAAATCTCCCTTAACCCTCTTATACTTGACAACGGGACAATCCGGGAGTTAACTTCAGGCGCCTGTTCTTCCCCGTACCGGGAGTTACAGGGATCTGTGCGTGGGAATTTTCCATCACGCCGTTATCACGTGTGTAGACACGCAGAGTCGCAGACAGTAACTAGGAAGACTCAGGCATGGCCCAATCATGTGTTGGCACTATTTTGGGGTGATGGAACTGCGCGTGTTCATTGAGAAAAGGGGCTAACACAGCGAGTAAATTTGTGAATGAAACTGACCGACTTTCACAATGGCTGCTTTGGCGTCTCTGCTATGAACGACAAAGAGATGATCGACTACTCGCAAGAGGAGTTGGATCAAATTATTGGAGAAGTTGAGAAATTTGAAAGAGAGATGGAGAATGAAAGTGATATTGAAGTAGGTAGTGATGTTGAAGAAGATGGTGAAGTAGAAAGCGACCCGGAGTACGATGTTCCGCTCGCTGCGCTTCAGACAACATGGCGTCCCGCAACACATGGCGTGGCAGAAAGTGCGTCAGTTTCAGGAACCCACTAGGCCCACTCACTCGTTACCCGACATGGCTACACCACTTGATTTTTTCTTTTTGTTTGTACCTCTTTGTTTTTTTTTAAGACTGCTGCTGATGAAGCAAACTTGTATGCAATACAAAAACAAGCTGCAAAGGGTGCACCTGACCCTCTTTGGTGCGATACCACACCTGAAGAAATGCGAGCCTATGTCGCGGTCTTGATTATGATGGGGGTAAAGCGTCTGCCACGTCTGTGGTGCTACTGGTCTGATGACCCAGTTTTCAAAGATGAGTGGATCAGCAGTGTCATGCCGAAAAATCGCTTTTTCAAGTTGAATCAGTATTTCCACCTTCGGGATTCGTCCAACACACCTGGACGTGATCACCCTTGATTATGACCCCTTGTTCAAGGTGAGAACATTTATCGATCTTATTCTCCCCTTTGTTCAAAGCCAATTATTGTCCCAGCCGTGAAATGAGCATTGATGAAGCGATGATAATCTTCAAGGTTCGCATTTTCTTCAAACAGTTTATGCCAGCAAAACCAACAAAATGGAGCATCAAGGTGTGGGAAATGTGCAACGCTACTACCGGCTACATTTGACATTTACACTGGTCGTGCTAGCCGTGAAAACCCCAATGTCAGTCTTGGGCATGAAGTAGTAGACAAACTAGTGTGATCGTACTACAACCAGAACAGGCACTTTATTTTGACTGCTTTTTCACAAGTGTCCTTTTGATGACACACCTGGCCGCAAATGGGACATATGCCTGTGCAACAGTCAACCATAACCGCAGGGGACTGCCACAGGAAGCCAAGACAGCCAAACTCAAGGAGAAGGGGAGACCTGATACAAATGCAGAAAGCTCGCTGATGGCTACTGTCTACAAAGACCAACCGTCAGATTTACCTCCTGAGCAGCAATCAGCCTCCAGGTATGACAAGAACGGAGGAAAAGGTGATGCCGACTGTCATCGCTGTGTACAACAAGTACATCGGTGGTGTTGACAAGTCAGATCAGTACCGTGCCTACTATCCTGTCGGTCATCAAAACAAAAAAAATGGTGGCGGTACGTCTTCCACTCTTTGATCAATCTTTGTATTGTTCAAGCCTTTCTCACCTGGAAAAAGTCACCACACGCTCAGCCCCCGAAGAAGGCCCATGATCACCTGTGGTTTCGTGTTGACATCGCTAAACGGCTTCGTGCTGGATTTACTTCCAGAAAACGCAAAGCTGGGCGAAGCAGGGCGGTACCAGAACCCCCAATCGCCAAAGACTCCATTGATCACCACAAGTGGTGGAGAAGATTGAGGGCAGGCCTAGGGTGTGTCGTCAATGTGTCAAAACTGGCCGCTTGACACCAAAGGGATATGAAGTGGAAACATCATATGTGTTCTGTCAAGTGCCCCTTTGCTGGCCCAGGAATGGTTGTTTTCGTGACTATCACGATCAAAACGTAGCCCAACAGTAATGCAGCTGGGATGTTTATTTTTGTTTTGCATACCTGTGTTTCTTGGTGACAGCTGTGACTGTGACATTTAGTAGTGAGTAATGAGTGTGTACAGCGACACTGTGCTGTACAACTGAAGACTATGGACGTGTGTAATCAGCAGTAGTTTGTAGAACTGCAAAGGCGGACGGAAACACGACAACATATAGCGTATTGGGAAGTGACTGAGTTCAGTATTGTGTGTGACAAGTGACAAGTTTTGTATGACATTGGTGGGACAACCAGTGGGACCTGTACTGCCAGGCAGCGGATGGATCACGTCAGGTAGGCCTCAGATTTTATCATACACTAACAACTTGCATCTGCATAGTGATTGCGCATGCTTGCATGCTGTAAACTTGATTGCCATCATAAAATGTCACGTGTCTGGTGACAATTCGGTGACAGTGACACGACATACATCTCTAAGACAGACAAAATATAGTTCAAAGTGAAGTGCATGCTCTTATGAAACTGTCTGCCAATTTTCTTTCTCCTAGAGTTTCACATACATTCCCCATAAGTTAATAATCACACATACCCATTTTTAGGCTGAAACCTGTAGAAAAATCTGAAATCTAGGGGAAGTTTGCAGTCAGAGAAACCGAGTACAAGAGGGTTAATGAGTTCACACTATCACACCTGAGTAGCTGAATTCAGTTTTCTCTTTTCCCAGGCAGGGAAACATGCCCTCGACTGGATTCTTTGTTGAGGTTCTTTGAGTCGGCCTTCACCATTCAGGAGCAAAACACTTCATCTTGGCCACTGAAGAAAATACCAGGAAAAAACTGGTACGCTTGGCTTTGTCAGCAAACTCGCCATCGTCATGCTTTCTTCTTCTCATTGTTCCAGAGCCTTCTCATCATTTTAAGGAAGCTGTCTCTGACTTCAACCCATGAAATTTCCGTCCCCTGTACAGGCTGTTCTCCATTGAAGCTTCTGTGCAGCTCAGAGAGAGTTGGATCTTTTCAACACGGCACACAATTTTGGGGTGCTCATTTGGATTGACTGGTCGGTTGGCTGGTTTTAACATGGGCCGGGACCAACACTTCCTATTTCACTGTTCAGCCAATGGTCCCAGGTCCAGTGGAGACAGGCTGGTATCCCCCCCCCCCCCCCCCCCCCCCCCCCCCCCCCAAAGTGCACCCAGTGTCCTCTATCCCAAGCACCTGCAAATGAGGAGTGGCTGATATTTGATCATTTGCCAGGTAGGCCTGCGGTTGAGTCTGCCACCTTGCAAGGCACTGGCTTGGACAGTGACCAGGTAGGTGCGACTCAAAGGAGGGGTCAGTTGTGTGGAAGGGCAAATCCCCAGGTTCTGCAAGCAGGGAGGATTGGGCAAGCTCTGACTGTCCGGTGTAGATGTGAGCAAACATGAGTCTGATATGCATGCATGGCGAGGATGGTTTTTGTGCTGACAAAGTATTATGATGATGATTTGGCTCCTACCTCGGAATTTTCTCTGGCTAGAGCGGTGGCCAGCAATTCATGGTCTGTTGTGACTTGCACTTAGCAGTTTCTTATTTTGACTTGTCTGCCCCCTCGTCCCGCTGGGTTTGGGTTTAATTTTTTTTTTTCCCAAAGAGTCTAGTACTATGTTTTTTTGTTTTTTTTTCCACAAGCATTTTAGATGATTTAGCTGTTTCATTACCTCTTTGTAAAGCCTTACTTGATGCCCACTTTCCTTGTTCAGGCTATCCGCAAGCGAGTGCCCTATATAAGGAAAACATACCAAACATCAAAGATACATATTTGTTCAAAACAGTCATCTGAATGAGTTTTTAATTGCCCTTATGCCTTACATCTTCAGTAAAATTCAGAATCTCCTGTTTTTGAGACTCATCTTATGGAAATTTGGTCCTTGGTAACTCCATATCTTATTTTCCAACCCACTTCCATTTTGCTCCTCATTTAAGGAGCTAAGCTACTGTCTGTAAATCCATCATTTTTAAATACAGTGGAAATGTAATTCAGGATGTATTTCACATTGTATTTTTGCTCTTCAACAAGTCTGTGATCACTCTATCCTTCAGGAATTCCAACAGCAATGACCTTGATCATAACCTTGATGATGGTCGAAGAGTTTTCTTCTCCTGCTGAATAATTTCTTCCTCTCATGTTCATTTTTCACAGTTGCAGTTTCGTTTGTGTGATTTATAATGATATCAGAAGTCAAGAAAAGAGTTTAAAGATTTTGGCTCTGTTTAGACTTAGTCCGCTGCCTTTTCTCCATTTGGGAATTCCCCTTCCAAAGCAGTTTCATGGGGTTGGTCTCTTTTACCCCCCTGTGTCTTCTGTTCCTTCTTTCTCTCTGGGCTAGGTGGATAAAAGCATTTATATTGCATATCCAGACCTGTTTACCCCAAATTCATGTATCATAATATCTCAGACAAAAACCTGTAATTAAAAAACCCTGTAATTTACATATCACAATAGTTTTGCAACTTTTGAAGATTTGGAAGAGCTGGTTGTTGGCGCGTAAGACCGCTTTGTCGCCATCTCTGACAAAGTGAAAGATGCACGGCACACTGGGAAATGTCTTTTTACTGCTTTTGACTGAAACAGTAGCAGACGAAACTTTGCGTTTAACAATTTTTTTTCCCAGTAATTTCTTTTTTTTTTGCCATGGTTCACATAATTTCCTTTTTTTTCCCCATAATAATTATGGCAAAGTCAGAAGGGTAAACAGGTTTGTTTCACTCATGTCCTGGTAAAATAAACTTTCTTTTTGTTTTGTTTTGTTTTGTTTCTTCTCGAAGGAGGCCATCTTGTCTGACACTTAGGTTACCATTTGTGTTAAGGGGACCTCAATGATTTCCTTTTGGCTCCCCTATTGATGACTGTCCCTGTGTTTGGACCAGATTCCCGACACAGAGACTCATCCAAGGCAGCAGTCCTTTCTGTACTGGTCTCCTTGCTCCAAGTAGGTGTCTTTAGGGAGGTCTGTGTGACGTCAACATAAATTATGACGTCAACTTAAAAATGACATAGGTAACTACATGACGAAAATAATAATTTTTGACGAGAGAGAGAGCAAGAACTAACGGCCGAGGCTTTGGTGTCCAGCTTATTTTATTTTGTTTAAATCGTCGTTTTCTCCGTAGTGATACTATGTGGAGAGGCTGACTTTCAAAGTAATTCAAGTCAGTAGTGCGTCAGTGTTCAATGTGTATGTGCGATACTTCTGATGATGGTACCAGTGAAATATGTACCAGGAAATTTATTTGTTATGAAATTGTTGTGAAGGCTGTGTCACCGAGAAAGACTTAAAACTCCTGCAAGAAAATTTATGTGCGCTAATTGTACCACCTCATGTGTGTTGGTGGGCCGAGTTTATTGATGTGCACATTGTAAATATCAATACACGGAGATGTTAATTAATTTTTATTTTAGATCAACTACACGTCGAATCGAAGTTATTTGTGCTCTATGGGACTTTGCTGAAAAAAGTGTTCTCCGGGAATTCAATACTGATGTTTGTGCCTTGTGAATCTGCGGTTCTTCTTCTATGGATTGCTGTGCTTTGTGAATCTGCGGTTCTTCTTCTAAGGATTGCTGTGCTTTGTGAATCTGCGGTTCTTCTGCTATGGATTACTGTGTCCTGTGAACCTGCAGTTCTTCTTCTGATAGTTCGACGTAATTTATTGTGCTTGTTGTGTGAGACTCTTGTTTCTTTTTCTTCATCGCTTGTATTTGTGAATGGCTGTGTTTACCGTGTGGGGACCTTGGTTCCTTCTTCGTCGTCTTATTTTAGTGCTGTAGACTGTGGCTTCAAGAGTGCTGTGGAACCGAGTGCATTGACTGTATGTGTGAGACACTGTGGACGGCGCCGGCGAGATCTGTCAGTGATATCACGACCTGTAATATGATATGCTGATATTGGATGATGATTGGAGTTCCTGTGTATTGTTATCTTGATCTATATACTATGTAGTGATATATATTGATTTTTACCAATTCACATGAATGTATATTTTGATGGTTCAGACAGCATATCATCATAAAGAAAAAAATTAACTCGTGTGTTGCCTGGCTATCCATGTGCGTATGGTGTGGGTGTGTGTAGGGAATAATTATTACACGCATCCAAACTTTTGAGAGCGAGAGAGTCAGACAGCAAAACACGCACCGCACACCATCCGTAACATCTGGTGACCCCGAAGTTGAATTTCTTTTGCTACTAAATTCAAAATACCTTAGTGGTAGCATTTGTTTTGTGCCCTTATAATTGCCCCAGTTAAAAAGGATAGGTCACATTCACAGACTTTCCTTTGGAACAATTCAGTTGCGTTGCATTGTTTGTTGTATAATTGTGTCTACTTTCTTTCCCGTCTCCAGCGTAACGGGAATCTCCTTCTGTATAGTTTCTGGAGATAAGAGGGCTTAGTTCCTAGTTCTTCCTTCCTTTGTAGGCTTTATTTTCGTTACTTTCCGTTATATCTCTCTGATTATTTCGGTTTCTATCTTTACTTGGGAATTGTGTTGCTTCTTCAGCATTCTTAGGGTTCTTTTTCTCTTGAATGAGTGGCTGCCCTGAACCAGTTTAAAAAAAATATATAAATATATTAGTTGTTTCATTTCGAATGTTTAGTGTGTGAAAAAAAAATACACTGATTATATTCATTATTACTCTCATGTCGTTGCTCGATTTATACTTGTTGCTGAAAATTTGGCACTGATTACCAATTGTGTTCTCCTTTCTCCCCATATCCCCGAAATCCTGTTTCATTGTTTATCTCGATCTTTTTGTTGGTTGGGTTTGATAATACTTAGTCTTTATAAGAGTGATTGTCGTTAATGTTTGTTTGATAAAAAAATCCTCTTTGGAATTCATACATATTTTAGTGGACAGAGGTTTCAAACCTTTTCTGCGTGTGATAGCAATTGTTTGTATTTGATCCACTAGCGTGTGTGTCTCAGGTTTGACAGGACATTATTTCATATTTTCATTATGGCACAAAACGCTAAGGAAGATAGTCCTGTTGTGTCTGCTGTGGACGAGGTCGAGGACAAAGTTTTCGCTAAATATTTACAACGAGGTAAGGTATGTGGTCTGGAGGGAGAAGATCTGTTGGCCTATGTGGATAAATGCATTGCTCAAGATATGGAAAGAGAGGAAAAAATCAAAATGAAAAGAATGCAGGAAGAAGAAATAACTAAAAGAGAGCAAATACAAATACAAAAGGAAACAAAAAGAAATGCAAGAGGAAGAGGAAACAAAAAGAATGCAACAGGAAGAAGAAACTAAAAAGAATTCAGCAAAGAGAGATAGAAGAAAGTAAAAGAATACAGTTACAAATAACTTCTCAGCAGAGTGCGGTCTCAGGACAGGACAGCGAGAGTCAGGGTTCTGGTTTTCCCAGGTTTAACGCCCCTTGCCCTACGTTTCCTGAGTTGCCCCCTTTTAAAGAAAGAACTGATGATATAGACAGTTACTTGTTTCGTTTTGAAACCCATGCTCGTTCCTGAGGTTGGTCAGAGGATTTGTGCGTCACATACCTTTCTGCACTTACCTGTCAAAACACTACGACACCGTCCCCCCCCCCCCCCGTACTGCGGAAAAGGTGTGAAAACTGAATTCACTCACTCAGGAGCAGTAGTTTGAACTCACTGAGGAGATTATCCTATTGTCTATGATATAAGGTTATCACAGGTGAAGCTGACCTCTGACCTCTGATCGCTTCGAAATATATTTTCCTACACATTCCCTCCGTTCTATCTCTGATGACTGAATTTTTCGAATTCCTCATAAAACCGAAAGAAGCATGGTTCTAGAGCATTCTCATTTTCTGCGGCAATACTCTGGAATCACACTACCTTTCCATCTACATCATGTCCCCTCCTTCCCGACTTTCAAAACTGCACTTAAAACATATCTGTTCTAACGCCAGTTGCAGGATACCACCTGAAATATTACTAATTTACTATATGTCACTTGCACACTTTGCTTGCTTGTGTGTAGAAATGAGCTGTTCACTGGTTATATCGTGTGTTTATGTATGCAACATTATGTTCCAGTGTGTGTGTGTGTGTGTGTGTGAGTGTGTGTGTGTGTGTGTGTGTCTGTCTGTGTATATGTGTGTGCATGTGTATGTGTGCGCACGAGTCTGCGTGTGTGCATGCGTGTGTGTTTCTGCTTATATCTTTTAGATGTTGAATTGTTAAAACTTGTAAAGTGCCATGCAGCCTACGTTGTTAGGATGGGTGCTATAGAAGTTGTACTCATTATAATAATTATTATTGGCTTGTTCATTAACCGGTACAATTAGCTCCCCGCTCTCCATTTTCAATCTTTCATGTGAATCCAGATGTACGGCGTTGTTCCACGCTTAGTGGGGGTTAAGGCATTTGTTTGGACTGGTAAGTATATCACAAAACTACTTTCAGTAGTAAAATTCCGTTTTTTATCCACTGTGTGAGCACCCCCTTTCTGGAGTCTTCAGCCAACATCAGAAAAGCTTGTTTAAATGTGAAATCCCTGCGGAAGTCTATAAAACCAAGCAAAACCATGTGAAACACTGGGTATCATTACATAATACAACAATCAATAGGAAAAAATAATTTCACTAGTGTCTGATAATTAAAATCACTTTAAGAAAAAAAATGCTTCTTTGGAACAAAGCAAGTGGTTACATGTCTCACTGTCACACCATCCATTCATTTTACTGAATTTAATCATATGAATCCAATGGTTGACTCTAAAGCCAATACACTAACTTTTTCTTGACATCCTCTCTCCTATCCCTACTAACTGAACAATCAATAAAGGCAATGTGCTTGATGAGAGAGAAGAGATGCAAGGAACTGCAAAAGAAAAAACTTTGCAATGTCATCATTTCCACATTTCTCTTTAAACTTTTTCCTGAAAAATCCCATTCATTTGAAATAAAACAGCTAAATTTTAGGCTGGTGTGGTCATTTTCTCTTGACCACAGACCAAAAGCCAAAATAAAAGGACAGTGTACGAAAAAATAACAACAAAACAAAAAAAGATATAATAACTGTTTCCTACAATCAAGTATTTCATTAAACCTTTATTCTGAAATGACCAAATCAGTTCAGGTAAGAGAACAGTGTAAGCAAAAAACAAAGATGCAAAGCATATAAACGTACTCCCAGTTTATCTTGAATACGCGTGAGATATTCCATAAAGAGGAAAAACCATTTTGGGCCATTATAGCCCTTAGTAACAGCCATCATCTGTAACCCATAATGAACAAATCTACAAAATTTCAGAAAGATTAGCCAAGTACTTTCTGAGGTTTTCTATAAAGAAGAAAAACCATTATGGGCCATTATAGCCATTAGCAAAGTTATGGGCCGTTATAGCCATTAGTAAGAGCTATAACGGTAACTAAAACATTGGGCATCATCTGTTACCCATAATGAACATACCTACAAATTGTCAGAAAGATCGGCCATGTACTTTCTGTGATATTCTATAAAGAAGAAAAACTTATGGGCCATAAGTAACGCCTATAATGGCAAAATAAATATCGAGCATCATCCATGACCCATAACCTACCTACAAATTTTCAGAAAGATCAGCCAAGTACTTTCCGAGATATTCCATAAAGAAGAAAAGCTGTTATGGGCCGCTATAGCTGTTAGTAAAGTTATGGGCCATTAACCATTAGTAACAGCTATAACAGTAAAATAAAACACCGGTCATCATCCGTGACCCATAATGAATATATCTACAAATGTTCAGAAAAAACAGTCTCACAGTTTTGTCTGGAGCAAGTGGAACACATTCTGACCACGGACGGACAGACAGACAGACAGACTGACAGACACACAGACAGCATTTCTTCGTTCCCATTGTAAAGTACTCCCTGTTCTATAAGAACTGGGAGTACAAAAAGCAGTACATTTCTATTTCCTATAATTCAGTATTTCCTCAGTTCTCTATTCTGAAATGATTAAGTCAGTTCTCAATGTAAAATGATCAAGTCAGTTCTTAATGTATTATCTTTTTTCCCAGTCTGTAGATCACTGTTCCCTTGATTCAGGAAGTAATGTAACAATAAGAAGAGAGAGAAAACTGGAAGGTCTTTGTATGTTTACACTTGCAGATCTCTAATTGTGTATTTAGTACCAATTTCAAATACAGACTAAATATGGGAAGGGAAGAAACACAGCAATCACAGACAACTACTGAACACTGCCAACCAACTGCAGCTAATGGGTGTAAAGCCCAGACATCACAACTTCATTCCTTTCATTCTCTGAGGATAGGGATCAATCATAAAACTTGTCTACTGGTGATAAACGAATAGTCTGCCACGTCTGTATCAGAAATGTCCCATGCAACCTTTCATTTTTCTTGACCTGATTTATTTATCATTTATGAATTATTCTCATTCTCAGTGCACTTTGGCCTCAAGATTTAGCACATATAGACTTGCCTACATGGACTTGTTCTCATGCAATTCACAATACTGCCTCCTTATCAAAACTGAGATATATCAATCAGCAAAAAGAATTCTCTTTAGGAGTATGTCCACTCTCTTCTGTATAGAGATGGGCTTTGCATCTGCTTACAACATTTTATGTTCATATCTCTACCAATGACCACAAGAAATATAAGCCAGAATGAATATGAATGCGGAAGCACCACTATGACTCCAACTCTGCATGGTTAACATACCTTGGGTTCCCAGGTCGACAGTTTCTCAAGGCGTTTGGCAGCCTCCATAATTGGAGGCCGGCGTGTGAAATGTGCATAATCAAGACGAGGGAGATCAGCATGACAAGCCACCATATACTGGTCTGTCAAGAATACTGTCAACATACCAATCAATACCTACTTATTATCTACAATATACTGTGCTGCAAATACACAGATATAGTACACTTCAGTAAACATGAATACATCCGTAGTGCGCACTATCACGCGCGCACACACGCACACACACACACTGAAAAAGAGATAGAGAGAGAAACAAAATGATGATGTTTACAACCTCGTTGGGTGGTGAGATCACTTCAGGGCAGGAAGTAAGTTACAACAGAATTACAGGCCAATTAAATGCCAAGTCCAAAATCAAAACCAGTTCACCTCATCCATTAACGACTGATCTAAACACAAATACAATCAACATCTAAAAAAATCAAAACCACACAAGGCTGAACATCTCTGAACAAGATTTTCAAGTAAAAATGTTCATACTTTTGACTGTACACTGACTGACTGACTGAAACCAATTATTGTCAGATTAACTCAAAGTTGTACTGACAGACTGTACACACACACACACACACACACACACACACACACAATCTGAGCAACAACACCTAAGGAAAATCAAGAGAAAGGAAGAAAAGAGACAGAGAACCTACCATCACAAACAGTTTCACTGCTGAATTTGCCAACAATGGACTTGTCAATGAAGATTTTTTCCACGTCTCCTGAATGACAGCGGACCATCACATTGACATACAGCCATTGCTCAGCACCAACTGCCATAACATACAACACACATCCTCCTCATAACTCAAACATGTCAGAGAAAGCAACATCATGAATATCCATCTCATTTCTGTAACCTGTAAGAGCAAATACTAACTGTAAATGCTTCAATTCATATTCCAATCCCACATGTCAACCTTGATCAAACATGATTAGTTACCTGATCGCAACTCTCTTCAACATCACAGCACATTTTGAACTGATGTCAGAAAGAAGGTGTGATTGCTGCTCGCTTAGCTGGAGGGGTATGGTGCAAACATTTCATCCACTTAATGGCAATATTGAGGGCAGAACAGTCGAAGTACACTGCTCTTCATTTAAGCTTTGTCTACACTAAGTGCAGATTGGCTTGCTTTTTATTGTTTGTGACCTGTTCTAACAGCAGAAGGGTCAATCAGAATTTCAGCTTTTGATCTGGTGTTATGGGACTTACTTTGGTAAATTCTAAGGGCAGCCACTGAAAGCCATCACATCACAAACCACTTTCATCTCAAATGTCCATAACCTGTTAAGTGTAGAAACTAAATATAAACATTTCACAATACATTAAGGTCTCATCTTCATGTAACTTGTTGCAAATGTTCATTTATGCACAAACACTTATAAGGATCAGTTTTTTTTTCATTTCAGTTGAGACACATACACGAAAAAAACAATCCTGTATACAGCATGCACTCTGAATAAATACACATGTCCACTGTTAAGAGAGCTGTCACAGGCAAAATTCCAATCATATAAAAACAAAAATAGAATTATTAACCGCTGAAAATAGGAGCAAGGTAAGGTAAGGTAATGTTGCTTACAGCCCAGCCGATCGCAAAGAGCCATATCAGGACTGTCACCACGTTAAAATCAACCCATAAGTCGTCTTAAAAAAAAAAAAAAAAAACTTTCACACATCTCTTTAAATTACATCTTCTAGAAACGCACCAGTAACGTCGTTAAAAATCTTTATTCCGTAAAATCTTAAATCAGATGAAAAATGAATCTTTCTTCCGTAAAATCTTAAATCAGATGAAAAATGTTAATCTCTCTCAAAAACTCAAAGATCACATCACGTGGGATATCTCTGAACAGGGTTTTCATGAACTCTGCTGTAAAGTGTTTATGTCTCACATTGTCAACTCACAGGTCATTCATCCACACAATTCTTTAAAAGACATCGTCTAAAAACTCATCCAAAACTTTGTTAAAAATCTTTCCACTGTAAAATCTCAGATCCGATGAAAAATGTTAACTCTCTTTCAAGAACTCAAAGATCGCGTCAGGCGGAACATCTCTGAACAAGGTTTCATGGACTCTGCTGTAAAATGTTTGTGTCTCACATCGTGCAAATCCCAACACTCTAAAAGAATATGTTTCATTGTGAGTGGCACATGACACGGAATGCACCAAGGAGCTCTTCACTCTTTAAAAGGTAGGAGGAATGGGTAAAATACGAATGGCCGGTGTGCAGCCGGCACAGAACTGTTCTTCTTTACGACCACCAGACGAAGACGGGAGGAACTCCTTTAGGTTTGGACGGATCTGAAAGAGTTTGTTATCCGTCTGTGTATTCCAATCCTCCTGCCAGAGGTCTTTTACAATCGTTAATTTTGGGTTTCAAATCTGAGCAGGGGATAGGTGTGTTTGACAGTTTCTCTCGTACGGCATTCTTGGCCAAACGATCCACCATTTCGTTCCCTCCGATGCCGACATGACCAGGAACCCAAGCCAGAAGAATGTTGTAACCCTCCGCTGTCAACTTGGTAAAAAGTTCAAAAAAGTGTAAAAGTTCGGGGTGCTGAAGATTGCGGCCAGCTATGGCCTCCAAAGCCGACAGTGAATCCGACAAAACCAGAAAGTCCCTCTTCGTAGATTGGGAGATTATCCGTAGTGCCAGAACCAGAGCTGTAACTTCAGCAGAGTAAGCAGAAGCGTCTGAAGGAATATGTTCTAACAGTATTTGAGAAGGAGCACCAGAGCAGTAGGCTGCACAGGCCACTCCATCTTCAGACTTGGAACCGTCAGTGAAAATTTTCTGATAGGATGAGAATTTCGAACAGAGGTCAGCATACAAAGCCTTGTATGCTAGAGAGCTAGTGGACTCTTTGCGAAAAGCTGCAAGATCAAAACGAATCTCTGGTGTGAAAAAGGTCCACGGAGGTTGATCCGGAAACTTGGAAAAATCGGACACAACTCCTAGGTCTAGACCTGCATTCCGTGCGTGAGGCTGCATACGAAGACCAAACGGCGGAATACAGTTAGGGTTGTTGTCAAATTTGCTTTGAAACTGAGGGTCAAAGACACAGTCATAGGCAGGGTTTTCAGGTTCGGAGAACAGTCTGACGTAGTAATTCAAAGACAGTTTCAGCCTGCTGCGGTTGGACAGTGAAGGTTCACCTGCCTCTGCGTACAGGCTGTACACAGGGGTGGTGCGGAATGCTCCAAGACAGAGACGAAGCCCTTGATGGTGGATAGGGTCCAAGAGTTTTAGATACGACGGTCTGGCAGAGCCGTACACAGCACAACCATAGTCCAGTTTGGAACGGACCAAGGCTCTGTAGAGGTGCAGCAAAGTTTTCTTATCAGCGCCCCAGTCAGTGTGTGCTACGACCCGCAGAATATTCAGAGCTTTCTGGCAAGAGGTTTTGAGGTGTTTAATATGGCTGAGAAAGTTGAGTTTTTGGTCGAAAATAACTCCAAGGAATTTGGCCTCTGTGACAGCTGGAATGGGAGATTTCCTATTTTGATTTCAGGATCTGGAAAAAACTGACGAAAATTATGGAAGTGAATGCACTGTGTCTTCGTAGGAGAGAAAGTAAAGCCATTTTCATCCGCCCATTGATGAATTTTATCCACACAAAGCTGGAGCCTGCGCTGGACACTCGGGTACAGGCTTCCAGTTGCATAGACAGCAAATCATCCCCACAAACAATGAGCAGTCTGAACCCTGCTGAACTGACTTGACAATGTTGTTAATCTTGATGCTGAATAGGGCCGGAGACAGTATGCTCCCTTGTGGAACACCCAACTCCTGCTCATGAACATCAGAGAGAGTGGTGCCAACCCGGACCTGAAACTGTCGGTCTGCCAAAAAATTTTGAATGAAAAGTGGAAGATGACCCCGAAAACCAAGATCATGGAGATCATGAAGAATTCCAGCTTTCCAGGTGGTATCGTAGGCTTTCTCCAAGTCGAAGAATATAGCCACTGCGTGGTGTTTGTTCAGAAAGGCGTTCCGAAGCGTAGATTAGATTCCAGACGAATCAAATGGTCCACTGTAGTATGATGTTTACGGAAACCACACTGTTCTTTCGCCAAAAGGGCCGTCGGTTTCAAGTTTCCACATGAGTCTAGCGTTGACCATTTTCTCCATCAGTTTACAGACACAGCTGGTCAAAGCTATTGGACGGTAGTTTGACGGGTTGGAGAGATCTTTTCCAGGTTTAGGAATAGGAATGATGAGGGCTTTTCGCCAAGATGGTGGGAAGAATCCAGTAGTCCATACATGGTTGTATACATGTAGCAGGATGTGCAGACCTTTTTGGAAGATGTTTCAGAAGTTTATAATGGATTTCATCTATACCCGGAGAGGAATCGTTGCAAGAAAGTAAGGCGGATTTCAATTCATTTAAAGTGAAAGGAAGATTGTAGTCTTCCACGTTGTCTGACGAAAAGTTGCAGGGTGATTTTTCTTTAAGGGCTTTTTTTTTGACAAAACTGGCTGACTTGTTAGAAGAGGAGGAATTCTTTTCAATGGTTGAAGCAAGCAGATTAGCAACTGCTTTTTTCTCTGTTATTAAAGAATCAGAAAACTTGAGGTGGTTCACAGTGGGGCAGGTGTTCTTCCCTTTGATTTTCTTGATGATTTTCCACACTTTTTTTCTCGAAGTTTTGGATGAGACTTGAGCAAAACTGTCTCCAAGATAATCGCTTACTGGTCTTATATATGTGTTTCGATTTGGCCCTCAGTTTCTGATGCGCTCGGACGTGGGCATCGAGGGTCTGCAAGAAACCCTACGTTGAGCTCTTTTACGGGTTTTGTTAATTTCTTTGCACTCAGAATTGAACCAAGGAACTTTTGGCATTACGGGCTTCTTGGAAGATGTCTGGATGGTTGACTTTGCGCAATTCAGTATGAAATCTGAAAGACTTCCTGCCGGATCGTCACTATGCAGGATCTTGTCCTCTTCCAGATCCATAAGAAACTTAGTGGCAAAGAGGTCCCAATCTGCTTTGTTGAAATTGAGGCGTTCTGGCAAAGACTCGCTCTCTGCATTTGTACACCGAAGCAACACAGGGAAAGTGGTCACTACCATGCAGGTCCTCATCAACCTCCCAAACAAAATCCAAAAAAGAAAGATGGATCACAGACAGAAAGATCCAGACAAGATGTGGTGCATTAGCGGAGTGAAAGTAAGTTGGTGATTTCCTTCAAGACACACAGATCAAGCTCCGAAAACACTTCCTCTAAAAGCAGACCCCGTGGTGAAGATCTCTCACTTCCCCATAGGAGAGTGGCCCGTTCAGATCACCCAACAGCAGGAAGGGTCGAGGAAGCTGCTCCAAGAGTGAAATGGTCCTGTTTGGTGACGCAGATGTTTGGAGATAAGTACAAACTACAGACAGTAACTGTTTTGTGGAGAGTAACCCGAGCTGCCACTGCCTGAAGCGGAGTCTGCAGAGCAACTGGGCTGTACAGAACAGAGTTGTGAATGAACAAGGCAACTCCACCAGAAGCACCATGTTCAACAGACTGTGCAGGTAGATTTAAAAAACTGTAGCCAGAAAGTGAAAATTTTTGTCAGACTTGAGAAGAGTTTCTTGGAGGGCAATTAGCATCGGCCTGGCCTCACGGCACAACAGCTGCAATTCTTCATAATTGGAAGACAGTCCCCCTGATATTCCAATGTATGATTGAATCCATTGTGGATGAGTCCATCATAAAAGAAATATGGTGAAAGAAAATAAATCTCGTAATTCTTCCTTTTATTCTATATCAACATCATCTGGATCCGAGAGAACTGCAAATCTGTTGAAATTTCTCTCCGCTTTTTTCTCTCGATCTGATACAATTTTGTTCGGCGTTTTCTTTTTAGGTGGCGACTTGGTCTTTCCTCCAGAACCGCCAGCTCCCTTGTTGACAGCTGTAGGGTGCCCTTTGGAGGATTTTGAGGGGGTGGTCTTGTCTTGTACTTCAACGACTTCCACTCTCTGCCGCTCTGAAGTGCCTGTAGGTCTTTTGCCCCCTGGTGGTCTGGGGGCGGGAGTAGGCTTTGAAGACTGACTCGTATCTGAAGGCGACGACTGGGGGGTCATCGCATGCAGTGGTTCTGCCTGAGGCTACAGACTTGGTTTCTGGCTCTCTCTCGGCAAACGAGGACTCCACCGTCTGCACTCCGATGCTGACTGTTGTTGGCTTCTTTACTGCAGCTGCAAACGAGAGCCCAGCAGTTGGTTGACTTTTCATAGCAATCTTTTTCGCCTCAAAAACGGGATTCGCTGTTCAGTCTTTATTCTCTGAATTTCCTTTTCCTTTAACCAGTTTGGACAGGTCTTCGATGATGATGGGTGCTTGCCTCCACAGTTGGCACAGAGTGGTGGACTGTCACACACACCCTGGTGGACTGGCTGGCAGCAGGTACCACACACCTCTTCCTCCGTACATCTATCCCTCACATGGCCGTACCTCTGGCACTTGAAACAGCGCAGAGGTGATGGGATGTACAGTGACACTGAAACTCTCAGGTAGCCCACCGTAATCGACTCCGGAGAGAGAAGTAGAGCAGAAGGTCAAGAAAAGGGTGTCAGTTGGAATCCTGTCATTGCCTTTACGCACAAGCACACGATGAACGTGGGTCACTCCTTGAGATGCCAGCTCTGACTTGATTTCAGCCTCCGACACTCCTCTCAGATCTCTGCACCGATTATTACTCCTTTCGAAGAGTTCAGAGATTTGTGTGGAGACACTTTGATCGGTCGATCCACTAACGTTGTTGATTTTAACAGCATCTCGGAGTGCAGCTTGGATGAGCACTCAATCAGAAGTGACCCATTCCTCAGTCTCTTGACGCTCTTTGGCTTCCCGCTGAGGCCATTGATTCCCTTCGCAATCGCAAAAGGACTCAGGCCTGACAGAGGTCTATCTTCATCTGCTCCCTCCACAATCAGCCAGCTGGGCCAGAAGCCTGAAAGGACTCTCGTCTCATGTTCCGAATCCGTGTCCGTCTCTGTTTCTGAATCCTGCCTGTGTCTTTTTTTTGTTTTTGGTGCCATGGTGTATTCATTAGAATTCATCTCTTTTGATTCCCACCCGCCATCGAGTCCCAACAAGGGGGATGCCCATTTTATACGGAATTCCAGTATATCTGGGCACCAGGACTTCAAAGGAGATATACACAGGCCTGAAAGCATCCCTGCCAGAAGCTCCCAAACCCGTTTGACCCGAGCCGCCGCCTTCTAGCCTGAGCTAGGGCATGCACGCGACCAGCCGCTTGATCGAAGTGGGCCACTTCGACCACCTGTCTAGGGGAAGTCCAGGCCAAAGAGGTGTGTTGACTTGATGCACCGCAGTCACATCAGCGGTCTCAACCTCCAGGATCCTATTCTCCCCCATCACAGGACGCACCGCACGGCAAACACGGTGGGCCTCAAGAAGACCACAGAGAAAAGAGGAGTGTTGGAAAGAAGACTTGAAGGGGAGACGAAGATAGAAAAGACCCAAATAAGAAAGGCAGAAAACAAGAAAAGGAGAAAGGCGGGTTACTATTAGTCAGGGTCCTCACCCTTAGCCTGTCTGACATGGGAAGCCCTACCAGGGACATCAACTCCTTACCACGTTGCGCTTAGGCCAGACAGCATCTTCGACTTTTCAGGCCTAGAAGCATTTGAAAAAAACCACATTAAAATCAACTCACAAGTCATTTAAAAAAAAAAAAAAAAAAAAAAAAAACCCAAAACAAACACACACTTTCACACATCTCTTTAAAAGACATCTTCTAGAAACGCACCAGAAACTTCTTTAAAATTTTTCTTCTGTAAAATCTTAAATCTGATGAAAAATGTTAATCTCTCTCAAAAACCCAAAGATCACATCAGGTGGGACATCTCTCTGAACAGGATTTTCATGGAATCTGCTGTAAAATGATAGTGTCTCACATCGTGCAAGTCCCAACACTCTAAAAGAATATGTTTCATTGTGAGTGGAACATGACATGGAATGCACCACGGAGCTTCTTCACTCTTTAAAAGGTAGGAATAGGTAAAATACGAATGGCCGGTGTGCAGCCGGCACAGAACTGCTGCTTCTTCTTTACAACCACAAGGCATAGATGAGAGGAACTCCTTAAGATATGGACGGATCTGAAACAGTTTGTTATCCATCTGTATATTCCAATCCTCCTCCCACAGGTCTCTACATAATCATTAATTTTGGGTTGCAGATCTAAGCAGGGATATATATATGTTAGACAATTTCTCTCTTGTGGCATTCTTGGCCAAACAATCAACCATTTCATTCCCACCATTGCCAACATGACCAGAACCCAAGCCAGAATAATGTTGTAACCCTCCACTTTCAACTTGGTAAAAAGTTCAAAGAAGTGTAAGAGTTCTGGATGCTGAAGGTAGCACCCAGCTATGGCCCTCCAAAGCTGACAGTGAATCTGACAGAACCAGAAAGTCCTTCTTTGCTGATTGAGAGCTTATCTACAATGCTAGAACCAGAGCAGTAAGTTCAGCAGAATAGACAGAAGCATCTGAAGGAGTATGTTCTAACAATAATATAGAAGGAGCACCAGGCCAATAGGTTGCACAGGCCACTCCATCTTCAGACTTGAAACCGTCAGTAAAAAATTTCTGATTGGATGTGACTTTTGAACAGAGGTCAACATACAACGCCTTGTATGCCAGAGAGCTGGTAGACTCTTTGCAAAAAACTGCAAGATCAAAACGAATCTCTGGTGTGAAAAAGGTCCATGGAAGCTGATCTGGAAACTCGCAAAAATCAGACACAACTCCAATGTCTAGACCCGCATTCTGTGTATGGGGCTGCATACAAAGACGAAACAGCAGAATACAGTTAGGGTTGTTTTCGAATCTGCTTTGAAACTGAGGGTCAAAGACACAGTCATAGGCATGATTCTCCGGTTCTGAGAACAGTCTGATACAGTAATTTAAAGCTAGTTTCAGCCTGCAGTTGACAGTGAGGGTTCACCTGCCTCTGCGTACAGGCTGTACACAGGGGTGGTGCGGAATGCTCCAAGACACAGAGACGAAGCCCTTGATGGTGGATAGGGTCCAAGAGTTTGAGGGTAAGACGGTCTTGCAGAGCCGTACACAGCACAACCATAGTCCAGTTTGAAACGGACCAAGGCTCTGTAGAGGTGCAGCAAAGTTTTCTTATCAGCGCCCCAGTCAGTGTGTGCTACGACACACAGAATATTCAGAGCTTTTCTGGCAAGAGGTTTTCAGGTTTTTAATGTGGCTAAGAAAGTTGAGTTTTTGATCAAAAAATAACCCCCAGAAATTTGGCTTCTTTTACAGCTGGAATGGTGGACTTGGCCAGACGAATTTCAGGATCAGCAAAGAATTGACGAAAATTGTGGAAATGGATTAACTGAGTTTTGGTACTTGAGAAGGTAAATCCGTTTTCCTCGGCCCACTGTTGAATCTTGTTGACACAAAGTTGGAGTCGATGCTGTACGCTGGTGTAAGAAGCTCCAACTGCGTACAGCGCAAAGTCATCAATGAACAGAGAGGACTCAGAGCCCTGGCTTACTGATTTCACAATGTCGTAGATTTTAATGCTGAAAAGGGCAGAAGAAAGGATGCTCCCCTGAGGTACACCCAACTCCTCCCCATGATGTCACAGAGTGTGGTGCCAACACGCACCTGGAACTGTTGATCAGCCAGAAAGTTTTGAATAAACAGAGGCAGGTCCTTAAGGATTCCTGATTTTTCCACGTGGTGTCATATGCTTTTTCTAGGTAAAAAAAGATAGCCACCACATGCTGCTTATTGATGAAGGCCTTGCGGATGGTGGTCTCCAGGCGGACTAAATGGTCAACTGTTGAGTGGTACTTCCGGAAGATAAGATAAGATAATATTGCTTATAGCCCAGCCGACCGCAAAGGGCCACATCAGGGCTGTCACCACGTTAAAATCAACTCACCAGTCATTTAAAAAAAAAAAAAAAAAAAAAAAACCTTTCACACATCTCTTTAAATGATATCTTCTAGAAAAATCTTTCTTCCGTAAAATCTTTAAATCAGATGAAAAATGTTAATCTCTCTCAAAAACCCAAAGATCACGTCAGGTGGGACATCTCTGAACAGGATTTTCATGGAATCTGCTGTAAAATGTTTGTGTCTCACATCGTGCAAATCCCAACACTCTAAAAGAATATGTTTCATTGTGAGTGGCACATGACATGGAATGCACCACGGAGCTTCTTCACTCTTTAAAAAGGTAGGAATGAGTAAAATACGAATGGCCGGTGTGCAGCCGGCACAGAACTGTTTCTTCTTTACGACCACCAGACGAAGATGAGAGGAACTCCTTTAGGTTTGGACGGATCTGAAAGAGTTTGTTATTTGTCTGTGTACTCCAGTCCTCCTGCCAGAGGTCTCTGACATAATCGTTAATTTTGGGTTTCAGATCTGAGCAGGGGATAGGTGTGTTTGACAGTTTCTCTCTCGTATGGCATTCTTGGCCAAACGATCAACCATTTCGTTCCCTCCAATGCCAACATGACCAGGAACCCAAGCCAGAAGAATGTTGTAACCCTCTACTTTCAACTTGGTAAAAAGTTCAAAAAAAAGTGTAAAAGTTCGGGGTGCTGAAGGTTGCAGCCAGCTATGGCCTCCAAAGCTGACAGTTAATCCGACAAAACCAGAAAGTCCCTCTTCGTAGATTGGGAGATTATCCGTAATGTCAGAACCAGAGCTGTAAGTTCAGCAGAGTAAGCAGAAGCGTCTGAAGAAATATGTTCTAACAGTATTTGAGAAGGAGCACCAGGGCAATAGGCTGCACAGGCCACTCCATCTTCAGACTTGGAACCGTCAGTGAAAATTTTCTGACAGGATGGGAGTTTTGAACAGAGCTCAGCATACAACGCCTTGTATGCCAGAGAGCTGGTTGACTCTTTGCGAAAAGCTGCAAGATCAAAACGAATCTCTGGTGTGAAAAAGGTCCACGGAGGCTCATCTGGAAACTTGGAAAAATCAGGGGGGGGGGGGGAACTGCCAGCCAGAGGAGGTGAAGGACCAAAGGAGGAGAGGCCCCAGACCAGAGACAAGAGGGTTCTGTGATGTCCAGTGTCGTTCTACAGTGGGGGCGATGGTAGCGGTCTGCATTTTCCCTCTATAAGCTCCCCCATGGCCTGGCAAGGGGGGGAGGGGGCCGGTGCAAGGACCTCCTGTCATTTCCGTGGGGGGCAGTTTCTGTCAGCCAAACCGAAAATGTGTACTACTGCGTGCGTGAATTCTTGTTTGGTTGAGCAAGGGTGGATGTGTGCTGCACAGGGTGAGCGATGCCAGTGGACGCAGGCTTCCGTTTAGGCAGTGGGGCTCTGGAGAGTGGGGCTGAGGGGGTTTAACGGAGCCAGGGGATTGGAATAGACAGGAGGGGCATCGGACCGTCCGTATAGGAAGCTGCCTCCTATTTTGTTCAGCAGTGTGTGTATAAATGCAGCAGTGTAATTGCCAAAGAGTGACTGGTGTTGTCCCGGAATACACCAGAGGGCCGCTTTGCTTAGGGGAGAGTTTAGCTTTCTGAAGGAAAGCATCTCTGTATGCAAGCACACAGTTGTAATGGCTCTTGGCTGCGCTGTGTCAGCCAAAGCCGAAAGATGATGAGATATCCTGTTCACCAAGATCTGCATCATCGGGTCCCAAAAGAACCGTATTTCAGTCTCACGTTGTGTGTCGGAGGCAGGTGAGTCATCCTCCTCAGGCCAAATTTCAGCAGCATGTTGTGTGAGCAGGTCAAAGATGATGTGACTCACCGTAACATGTTGCATGCCGAATCTGGCGATGAGATCCCATTTTGCCAGTGTTTTATGCAAAATAGATGCAGCAGAGGGAGGGGCCGAGGCTGGGAACAACCAGCAGTAGATGGGGAAACAGCCAGTTCCCTGGCCAGGGTTGTCCTTATCAAGGAGGGAGGGATTGCGGGGCTGCCGAGGGGCCTTGAGGAAAGTGCCCACAGGGGCTGCCCCTGGAGCCGAAAGTGACTCCTTCCCTGGAGGAGGGAAGACCTGTGCACCCCAGGAGAAAGTTGCCGAATGCTCCCATATGGAAGAGAGAATTTGAGGTGTGACAAGTTTGGGGGGTATACGCTTGGGGCGGGGTGGCCGGAGCAAAGCGTGACACACAAAAAATCTTGTCCGAAGGGAGGGTCTCCCTCGAGAAGGGACTGGGGCACCATTGTTCAATGGCTGCAAAGTCACTTGAAGGTGAGAAGTATTCCTCTTTAACACCGTCTTCAAAAGTGGGAAATAGTCGTCCTAGGGAGGTTGAGGTGGTTCAACCAGAGAAGGCAATGATTAGTGTGCGTAGGAGTCCTGCCCTGGCCGAGAGGTCAATGGGAGAGGCGAGGGCAGGTCTCTGGTAGCTCCATGATCAGCGACAGACAAATGAGGGGAATGTCCGTCGTGCCGATCAGACAGCACCTGAGAGGGAGGCAGACCAAGGTCAAACCAGCGAGAGAGAAGCTGGATGCCACAGATGACTGGAGAGCTGATGAGTGTCCGCATTCAAGCCACTGGTCCCTCAGAGGGGCATAGAGCCACCGGTCCCCATAGAGGAAAGTGGGCTGTGGCAGCCCGGGGCAGAATTTCCATGGGGGCCCAGGTAACCTGAAGCACCGGGAGGAGGGGGGAGGAGGGGGGAGGGGGGGAGAAGCCCGTGGGCTTGTCGTGCCCTACGAGTGCGGTCCGTGCAGGAACATGGTCCAGAGAGCGTAATCCCACTGTTGCCTAGGGGGAGTGGTGGAGTGAGTGCCAGATGAACCCCCTTCATGTGTCGGTCACCGGGAGTCGTGGGGTGATCAAAGATCACCTGCACCAGTATCTGGATCACGCCATGACGGACCAGGTAGGTTACCTGATGTCCCGCAGGTCGATCCTCCTGGAGGAACGGGACCGCAGACGTTGCCCAAGTGGGGAACAGAATAAGTCCAATCCCCAATGTCCTGTGCCCCTAGGGGATAGTTCGACAGTCAATCGGGGCGAATCAGTTGGTGTGGGTCTGGCTCACGCAGGTCCGGAGAGGTGTCCAGATCTGCGCACCACACCCAGGGTTTTGCCCAGTTTGGTCCTGCCAGGGAAAGGACTCAACCCTGCCACCGGCAAAAGGGCGCTCTGCATACACTAGTGATGGCTGCACCAATGTGCTATAGAGGGAACCGCCATGAGACTGAGTGCTATCAGTGGAGGGATAGCGGATATACTGAGTCTCATCAAGGCGAGTGATGTGTGCTGATTCTGAGGCGAACCCGTCACTCGTGCCGGTCACCCAGTCAGCAGGCAGGAAAATACCCAGGTACTGCTGGCCGCCTGACTCAGCAAGATAGAGAGAGGAGAGAGGGTGGCCAAGTGCTGGCTGAGTCATAGCGCTGGCCACCCTCTCCCTTGTTTGTCTCAATAACCATTTGCCAAGTATGGGGCAAGCTAGACTAATGCCGCAAAGATGGCAAATGAGGGGGGGGGGGGGGGGGTGTTGGGACGAGGAGAGAAAACCGGGTAAGCTTATGCGAAGCTTTCCCTTTGACACAAAACAAGACAAGAAATTTTCGGCAATAAGCCTTCCTCAGCGACAACAAAACAATGAAAAACAGTACAGACATTAACATGCACAATACTCCCTTGTGAAGCCAAAGTGGTGAATGAAGTTGAAAGAGGGGCAGTGGGAGAGAGGGTGAGTAGTGTTCGAGGAAGAGCACGAGGAAAGAGGGTAGAGTGAAGCGAGGATAGGGTGGTGTCTGTCTTGTTACTACGTTAGCCACACAAAAAATTCGGCCTTCAGAGCTAACTGCCGCAGAATGCTACTGTCTGACATGGCAGAGTATATGACACCAAAAGATAGGATTCTTGCATGGTGCACTCAAAGTTGTCACTCTGTGATGGCCAAAGTGCCAGGATTTTGATGCAATGGATGTTGTGTTAAGGATGGTTTAAGTGCAGACTGACTGATTTGGGATGGAGATGGTGGATGTCAGCCAGGTGTTCTGAAATGCTTGTCTGAAGTGTATGTGATGCCTCACCCACATAGATCTTACTGCACAGTCCACTATGAACAGCATACACAATGTTTTTCAGCTCTGACAGGAAAATGTACATTCAATTTTGAATGAGCCTTTGGGGGCCATGTAGGATGGTGTCTGACTTGGTTAGAGGGCAGATTTTGTAGCTGGATTTTAAGCAGGAAAATGTACAAGGTGAGAGGGGACTTTTTTTCATTTGAAGCGCACTAGTAAGTCGTTGAGGTTTTAGTCAAGCATGAAAGTAATCATGGGTTTGGTCTCAAAAAACAGGTTCGTGATCTACTATGTGCTAAATGAACCTAGAAATTCTGCAGATGGGAAGTGTGAGTGGATGTAAGAGAAGGCAGGAGGTGAGTCTGTCTGTTTTGGAGGTTGAGTTTCCAAGGCAGTTTTTCTAGAAACAGCAGTGATGCAGCTGAGACAATGGTACTGGGGTATCCACAGTTGGTGAAAAACTAAAAATAGTTTAAACTCACTCCATACCAAGAGTTTTTCCCCTTGCTAATCTCTGAAAACCCAGGGTTTGTATGGGGTAGGAAAAATATTCTCACAATTATAGATGAGTAGACAGACACTTGAAACTTGGTGAGTGGATACAAGTCTATATGTGAACAAAAAATAAAGTAATTTACTTACCCTCTTGGTGGTGAACATGGGCTCCACTTTTTTTTTCTTTTTTCAGCACTTTTGCACCCTTCAGAAAACACATGCAGTAAGTGTTCCTTAGCAGCTCAGAAATGTTCTACATCACATTCTAGCACAGCTGGAGTCACTGAAGACATAGAAGATATAGTACTGGATCAAAAACAGGTGATGGAGGATGTGAAAATACAAAAAATATGCCTTTACAGGATGAAAAAAAAAAAAAAGTTCACTGTGCACAAAAACACTGGTGATCAATCACTGGCAGTATTCTTTTCTGGAGTGGAAAAGCTCATGGCGAGTGACACTGCATCCTGGGCACAGCTTCACACACAGTGGCAAACCATGGACTGCAAGATGATTGTTGTAGAGAATAGACCCCTGAATAAGAGTCAAGGTCACAAGATGAAAAAAACACTTCCACCACTTCTGGTCTTCCTATCCAGGAGCATGTAGGCAATGAGCTGATCACTCATGTCTATTCCTGCCATGTAGTCCTGTACTGCTGCTGGTTTCTGTCTCTCAGGGTGGTGCCGTGTTGTGAAGCTCATCATGGTGGTTGGCAGCATCACTGTCTTCAGCACAGTCAGGATTTTTTGTCCTGCCACCTCGGCACAGCAACATGACCTGCAACCATACACACAAAAAATGATCATATGAATTTTTCTTTTCTTTTACTTATGTATCTGTGTATCCCATTGTTTGTAATAAACATTCATGTGTATGGATGCATAGTTTGGTGCTTTTACAAGCTATAAAGTAGAATCAACCTGGATTTTTTTATATAATACCAGCATCATTATACATTAACTACCTAAATTACTTTAGAGTTAACAGTTCATTCTATAAATGCACAAATTATGGATTTGTGCACAATAAATATCAGTAAGAATATGCCTGGAAACACAAACATACCCATGCACACAGTTACAAAACATGAATATGTGTAGCTGTTCTCTCTCAAAACACACACACACACACACACACACACACAGTAATGCACATATATTCAGTACATATAATCACTCATTCTCTTTGTTTCCCTCCCTTCCATCCCCCCCCCCCCCCCCCCCCCCCCCCCCCCCCCCTCTCTCCCCCTGGTCTACTGATACATGAATGGATCACTGCAAAAAAAAATGCACGCACTCAGTGTGCAAAACATACATGACACATTTACACATAGCACAATTTATGTCGTAATAATTTCTCTTTACCCACCTCTGTGGAATGCATGGACAACTCAAAGAACTGCAAAGGCTGAGTGTTGACCGGCCAGTCGTTCAATAAACCTGGAGTGCCTGTGAATGGATGATCGAGAGGAAATCAATAAGAAGTATCGGTCCAATCGTCAGTGAAAACAGCCCTAAAATCGTCGACTTCTCTCCCATTTCAGCGTCAGTATCCAAATCAAAACACTGTGTTGTGAGGCCCATGGCTGGCACAGTTTTGTCTGCTTCTTCGCCATTATCAGTGCCCACTTCAGTGTCGGAATCCACGTCTGTCTCCCCACTGCAGGGGTCGAAATCCCTCCTCAGAAGAATCGCTGATGTCTTCTTCGACATCTGCCCCTTCAGTCCAGATCATTTCCAGTGCATCTTCAACACTAACAAACAATTCATCAGCCTACTGTGTCAAATGCTTCATTGCGACGCCATCTTTTCACTCACGCAGCAGAGCTGACCGACGGTACCCTTTGTTCTCGTCAGCTAGCGAGCGAGCCACGCTACACACACAGTGCAAATGAATGAAAAGTTGGTAGGGGATAACTAAGGAATCATCTCCCTTCTTGAGTTTCGTAACCAATATGTCACGTGGACAGTGCGATTTTTCAAAATCCAAATCCGCATATGTGGACATTAGTAGCAAACGCTTCGTCGTACGATGTCTGCATATGCGGACATTGGTAACCTAACTCCTGATACTCTCACGATCCAAGTTTATGAGACAGAAAGCCAGCAATAAATGTCATAGTTAGGGGATGGTCTGGCTCATGCTCACAGCCATTTGCTTTGTCAGAACACTGTTAAGTGTTTTTATCAGCTTTATTCCGATTGTTTTTCCATTCACTATGATGTCACAACCAAGCACTTCATGTACTTGACCTTGCTGTACATTTACCACAAATCAAGTACTGGGAATATTGAATAGACGGTCAGTTGTTCCTAATACTGATGAAGAAGACCCAGATATAGTCATGAGGAAACATATGATAGTGAGGGCTTGACCAAATTATTGCAATGTGAAGGGTTGGACCGTGGCCAAGTGTTTGGGAGAGGCAAACTGACGAGAGATCAGAGGTGATGCTGGCTTTCCGCGTGTGCCCAGTGTTTTGGGCGTCAAGCCAGCCAGTGTGAGGGAGCGAACTAAGACTTTAGGCAATGAACTTCACACACACGCTGTGGGCTGGTACGTGCTGGTCAAGGTTGAAGGGGGTGTGGCCAACTGACACGTGAGAGGTGAGCAGCAGAAACGTTTTGAAAGGGATTATGATCCAGCTGAATGTCTCTCAAGGGTTCAGAGACCAACAAAAAATATTGCTTTCAACATTGAGAGTGAAAGAGACCTGTGTGTGTGTGTGTGTGTGTGTGTGTGTGTGTGTTCCCTTTTTCCTTCTTACATGTGTACCAGTTAGGCATAAGAATGTGTGTGTCTGTGTGTGTATGTGTGTGTGTGTGTGTGTGTGTTCCCTGCTATTGGAGTAGGTTCGATTTATGGCTGTTTTTCTTCCATTTTTCTGTTGGATATACCATACTTTCTGGTCTTCAATTCTGAGTGGAGTATTTTTCCTCCCTTGTTGAGAGTTTGTTGGCATGCTTTCTTCATTTTTTATGTTGAGAAGAAACATAACTTTCATTTTTTTTAATTTTGCGTTTTTTTTTTTGCACTTGAAATTGCTAAAAATTTGAAATTGTTGTTGACTAACCATTACTAACATGTTATAATAAAAGTACAGTGTATCTCCTCTATTTTACAAAAAAATAGCATGAGCATTGTTGTTTTAGTTCCAGAGATATCCGCGTTTCACATATGCTGGTGTAAAATAAGTGCTTTTTTTTTTTTTAATGGCTGGCGATGGGGATTTGTGCAAAACAGAATGTTTGGCAGTGAAAGGGTTTAAAAAAAAAAAACCTGACAGGTCAATAAAAACAAACACAGGCAAAGAAAAAAAAGTGATGGATAGCACTATACTATGCACTATACTAAAGTGATGGATAGCACTATACTATGCACTATACTACAGTGACATGCTGTCTGAAGGGATAACAGCCTAGATTTCACACAGACAAACTGATTGTGATGTTGAAGTGATACAGTATAACACAATCCTCTGCACTGAAATCTACCTTACCTGTAAGAGCTGCCTGCTGCGCCACCTCACTTGAAGGCATTTGTGCTGAGAGAGGAGATCCTGAAACACAGAGCACTTCTTTTTTTTTTTTTTTTTTTGCTGTCCCAACCTCTGCACCACCTCAGAGGCAGTGCAACCATGCTGCTCATTCTGACACCCTGTCCACAGCCACAGCCCAGTCGGTCCCGCTGCAGCCCTGGCACCGGCAATCCACAGGGAGCAGTAATGTCAAGTCGTCAAGAGGCAACCCACCGGAGGAGACACTGCACTGCTGCCGAGTCACTTCAGTGGTGTTCAGTGGCCTGTTCTGATCTAACATACGCAGGACACCACCTACTAAGCCCCCTACTGACGACACTTAGTCGTGGAGCCGGCGTGAGTGAGCTCTCCCCCCGAGGGGCGCCACCACATCCGTCCAACGACAGCCCCCATGGACTCGCCGATACCGGTGACCCCGACGGAACCAAAACCAAAGCCACAGACGCAGAGAGGACATCAAAATTGAGTTTACCATGAGAGCAGGGCATGAAGGGCCACAGAACTTGAGACTTTTTTTTTTATGCTGATCAATGAGAATGAGGATGATTATGATGATGCTACGGATATCCATTTCGGTCTGAGACTACATGACAGGGCTGTACTCTACACTTCCTTTCATAATATATCCTGCGTCAACCAGGCCTGAGAGATACAGGCACCTGCAGTGTTGGTCAGGAAATTTGAGCAACACTCTGAGACGCATCCATTAAGTGGATGAAACTCAACTGTGTGGTCCCGGTCTTCCCAACTGAGTCTGCAGCAAACTCAACTCTGGGTAGGAGCCGGTCAGGGCAGAAAAACCCACATGACTCTGATGGGATTCGAACCCACGACCTCCCAGCCGGGAGTCCACGACGCTAACCACTTCGCCACGGCGGCTGCTCCACAGAGCACTTCTTAATCTCTACATGTGTAGAGAGAGAGAGAGAGAGAGAGAGAGAGAGAGAGAGAGAGAGATTAATTAAAAAAATCCAAGACTCAAAATTTCATTTAGATAAAAGCCTAGGCTCCTTATTAAAGGTGGATGTACATATAACTAAAGAAGAAAAAAGATACAGTGACATATACAAATCAGAAACCAATAACCAAATAACATTCTTCATGGTACAGACTGAAATACAACATTCTGCAAAGTCATAATTTGCTATCTGTTAAGTGCCTGATAAATATACATCATTACATGGCTAAACATTTTTAACGTAGTCCCATGCCAAAGACATCCTGAAATTACTTGGAACCTTGTGGTATTTCAGCTGAATAAATCTTTCTCTAAGATCACTCAAGACAAGGAAGCAAAATAACTGTAATTCATTTTCTTTACTAATGTCACATAGACGGCAGGTATTGTAAGCATATTTTCATTTCTGACACTGCATCTAAAGGAATGATAAGCAATGCTAATTCACTCTTTATGTATCTGTTCATTTTTAATACAGTTCTCTCAAATAAGTAGTTTTAAAGAGCTGACCCCAGTCCATGTCAGCATGTCAGTCCTGCCATCTACAATCAATGATTCCATGCTTGAAGGTAAGGTAAGGTAATCTTCCTTATAGCCCAGCTGACCGCAAAGGGCCACATCAGGGCTGTCACCACGTTAAAATCAACTCACAAGTCATCTTAAAAAGAGAAAAAAAAAAAAAACCCTTTCACACATCTCTTTAAATTACATCTTCTACAAACGCCCCAGAAACGTCGTTAAAAATCTTTCTTCTGTAAAATCTTAAATCAGAGGAAAAATGTTAATCTCTCTCAAAAACCCAAAGATCACATCAGACCAGCCGCCATGATGAAGTGGTTAGCATTGTGGACTCCCGGCTGGGAGGTCGTGGGTTCGAATCCCATCAGAGTCATGTGGGTTTTTCTGCCCCGACTGGCTCCAACCCAGAGTTGAGTTTGCTGCGGACTCAGTTGAGAAGACTGGGACCACACAGTCGAGTTTTCATCCACTTCATGGATGCGTTTCTGAGATTGTTGCTCAAATTTCCTGACCATCACTGCAGTGTGCTGTATCTCTCAGGCCTGGTTAACGCTGGGATGTATTATGAAAGGAAGCGTAGAGTACAGCCCTGACATGTAGTCTCAGACCGAAATGGAAATCTGTAGCATCATCATAATCATCCTCATTCTCATCGATCAGCATAAAAAAAAAATGTCAAGTTCTGTGGCCCTTCATGCCCTGCTCTCATGGTGACCTCAATTTCGATGTCCTCTCCACATCTGTGGTCTTGGTTTGGTTCCGTCGGGGTCACCGGTATCGGCAAGTCCATGGGGGATGTCGTTGGACGGATGTGGTGGCGCTCTCCAGAGGGAGAGCTCACTCTGCAGGCTCTGCAACTAAGCAATTAATGTTGTCAGTAGGGGGGCTTAGTAGGTGGTGTCCTGCATATGTTAGATCAGAACTGGCGCCACTGAACACCACCGAAGTGACTCGGCAGCAGTGCAGAGTCTCCTCCGGTGGGTTGCCTCTTGACGACTTGACACTGATTGCTCCCTGTGGACTGCCGGTGCCGGGACTGCGGCGGGGCCGACCTGGCTGTGGCTGTGGACGGGGTGTCAGAATGAGCGGCATGGGTGCACTGCCTCTAAGGTGACGCAGAGGTTGGGACAGCAAAAAAAAAAAAAAAAAAAAAAAAAAAGATCACGTCAGGTGGGACATCTCTGAACAGAGTTTTCATGGGACTATGCTGTAAAGTATTTACGTCTCACATCGTACAAGTCCCAACAATCTAAAAGAATATGTTTCATTGTGAGTGGAACATGACATGGAATACACCACAGAGCTTCTTCACTCTCTAAAAGGTAGGAATGGGTAAAATACGAACGGCCGGTGTGCAGCCGGCACAGAACTGTTTCTTCTTTATGACCACCAGATGTAGATGAGAGGAACTCCTTAAGGTTTGGACGGATCTGAAACAGTTTGTTATCCGTCTGTGTATTCCAATCCTCCTCCCACAGGTCTCTGACATAAACGTTAATTTTGGTTGCAGATCAGAGCAGGGGATATATATGTTGGACAATTTCTCTCTTGTGGCATTCTTGGCCAAACGATCAACCATTTCATTCCCACCGATGCCAACATGATCAGGAACCCAAGCCAGAATAATGTTGTAACCCTCTTCCATGCTTGAAAGATGTTTAAAAAAAAAAAATGATATACTTTGACCACCCTGGTTATCCCAAACACACTTTATGAGAGTGAAAGAGAGAGACAAGGGAGAAAGAAAGAAAGAGAATGTGTGTGTGTGTGTGTGTGTGTGTGTGTGTGTGTGTGCGAGTGACAGAGAGAGGATAGATAAAGAGTGTGTGTGTGTGTTTTGTGCGTGTGTAAGAGATAGCCTGTATGTGCACGTGTATTTGTATGTGTGTACGTGTGTTTGTGTGCATCCACACGCATGTGTGTGTATATGTGTATGCATATAACTGAATGTCCTTATGCATATAAGAGTATGTATCGTGTATCTCTAAATTATCTTTACTAATATCCATCTGTTTGAGTTTGCAAGTGTGTTATTCTTTTCCGAGACAAAAAAAAAAAAAAATCTACTATTCAAGAAAAATCTCACAAAGAAATGCAAAGGAAAAAAGAGATGCTTACCTCAACTTCTTTGACATTATCCCGCAAACGTTCCGGTCGTTTGTTGCGTGGAGACCAGATCATATCACGACCTGTTCAGATAATAACTGTCAAGCACTGGTAGTAAACACGAAAAGTACGTTGCTAAGGCATACTAAATTACAGGCAGACCTACACTCTTCCACAAATTCCTATGCATCTGTTCAGTCAGACACAGCTCTTTCCTGCTTCAAAGCGGTGATACGAACGACCATTTTATTGCCCCTGCACAACCAACTGAAGACATTCCCAGTCTCGAATGGTCAGACAGGGTTTCACATCCCTCCAAAAGCGATATTTTTTACATCCCTAAAATGATCTTGGAATTCAGAGCTTTAATGCACTCAGAAAATGGCTTCACACCTTCAGTCTTTTTCAAGGGGAGGGGGAGGGACAGGGGAGAAAGAGGGTTGGGTTGGGATGATGAGTGAGTGGAGGGATTGGGAGGGGAGGGGGGAAGGGTTATAAATGTCAGATTGAAAAAGAAGTGATGTTTTAAATGCAAAAAAAAAAAGTGTCATAACTAGCAATCGTTTATTTTTTTATGACCAAGGTGTAAGGTCCCAACCACTGATTAATTCATCAATAATCTCTGTTGAACAAAGTTCTTTATAAGATAATATAATGTTGCTTATAGTCCAGCCAACCGCAAAGGGCACACATCAGGGCTGTCACGTTTTTTATAAAATACAGATCAAGTAATTGTAAGCAACCTTGACGACCCTGCCAAAAATTTTGTTCTTGGTTATGTTGCTCACAAGTCGAGTTCACTGAGCTATGCACTTTCTCCCCTTACCAGTCCCAAGTAGTAGAAGATAAAGGATAGCTTACCATGCTCTGGAAAGTGCTTAGGTTCACATGCAGGGAAGCAACCATATCAAAAAACAAGCATGGGATGGGCAGTTCATAGTACTTTGGAAATATACAAAAAGTGACATTTAGGGCAAAGGAATTGCTAAAGTCAGTTTCACACCCAATTCATAACAGTTCAAGGCACCACTTCTCTTCTTCTGTGTCTTAACTCCATGGGAAGTTACTTGGTACAACATACAGAACAATTCATCAGGCCCTCTTAATTCTCCTGGTTGTGTGTCAAGGCCTGGTCTCTGCAGATGTTTTTCTCTGTCCATTCTACAATGTTTTCAGTCCATCATTTTTTCTGTCTTCTCCTCCCTCTCCCTCCTTCAACAGTTCCCTGATTTATATGTTTCATGCACGTATCTTTCCAATCTTTTTCTGCATGGGACTAGTGAAGTCAGCACAAGAGATACCATCATTTGTAGTAGAGTTAAGACCCTGAGAGATCTGTTCTTATAAAATGTATTGCTCAGAGTAATGGGATAAAAACCACCTTGATTACACACACACACACACACGCACACACACACACTTAAGATTAAGATTAAAATTAGTTCCGTCAACAGTAAAGGTTATCTCAGGACTGTCACCACGTTTCAATCTACCACGTATATATGTTAAAAAAGGATTAAAAGCAAAACTTACCCAACCCATTAAAAAAAGATTAAAAGAACTAATCCTAGGATTAAAAACCAACACATTGAAATCACTAACTATAATCTGCAAAAATCAATACTGGGAATAGAAAATCTAACAACATCGAATTCACACACGATGAAATAAATTCACTTCTTTTTGGAAGTCAAAAATATTGTCAGGGGGAACATCACGAAAAAGAATCTTCATATTATCTGCAGTGTAATGTTTCCTTCTAATGTCGTATAAATCCCAGCAGTCTAAAAGAATATGTTGGACAGATATCTATAACAGGCAACACAGAAAGGCAGGTCTTCTCCCTTCAATAAAAACGAATGAGTAAAATAGGCATGACCCGTCCTCAATCTACACAATACTGTTTCTCCCTTTCGACCGCCAGCAGCCATGGGAAGATGTTCCTTTAAATCTGGACGTATTTGATGAAGCTTATTGTTTTCTTGGAGGCTCCACTCCTCCTCCCATAAAGAACTGACATACGAAGCTATTTTGCCTTTAGATCTGAAGATGGTACTAGCAGTTCAGAAGGACGAAGATGGACAGCCTCTTTAGAAAGCCGATCCACCTCTTTGTTGCCTCTGATCCCTGCATGACCTGGCACCCAGGCTAAAAAAAATCTCAAAACCCCTAGAAACTAATGAAGAAAACATGGTAAAAAAACTTAATAAGCGCTGGATGTTTTATATTTCTTGCTCCTATAGCCTCTAAAGCTGAAAGAGAATCTGTGCAAATAAGGAATTTCCTAGACTGGGACTGCCCAATCAACTCCAAAGCCAAAAGTATGCAGTAATTTGCGCAGTGTAAATAGTGCTTTCGGAGGGAATGTGTTTGGACATTGCTTCTCCCAAAGCTGTAATATATGTGGAAGACCCTACACCAACATCGGACTTTGAACCATCGGTAAAAATAACATGTTCTTTAAGGTAGAACACATGTCTAAAAGATAAGATAATGTTGCTTGTAGCCCAGCTGACCACAAAGGGCCACATCAGGGCTGTCACGACGTTAAAATCAACTCTCAAGTCATTCATTCACACAATTCTTTAAAATACATCCAAGTACCATCCGAAAGTTTGTTAAAAATCTTTCCACTGTAAAATCTCAGATCGGATGAAAAATGTTACTCTCTTTCAAGAACTCAAAGATCGTGTCACGCGCAATGTCTCTGAACAAGGTTTTCATGGAATCAGTTGTAAAACGTGTCTCACATGCAAATCCCAACACTCTAAAAGAACATGTTTCATTGTGAGTGGCACATGACACGGAATGCACCATGGAGCTTCTTCACTTTTTAAAAGGTATGAATGGGTAAAATACAAATGACCAGTGTGCAGCCGGCATAGAACTGTTTCTTCTTTATGACCACCAGACGTAGATGAGAGGTACTCCTTAAGGTTTGGACAGATCTGAAACAGTTTGTTATCCGTCTGTGTATTCCAATCCTCCTGCCAGAGGCTCTGACATAATCATTAATTTTGGGTTTCAGATCTCAGCAGGGGATAGATGTGTTTGACAGTTTCTCTGTTGTCGCATTCTTGACCAAACAATCAATCACCATTTCATTCCCTCCAATGTCAACATGACCGGGAACAAAAGCCAGAATAATGTTGTAACCATCCGTTTTCAACTTGGTAAAAAGTTAAAAAAAAAAAAAAAAAAAGTGTAAAAGTTCGGGATGCTGGAGTTTGCGGCTAGCTATGGCCTCCAAAGCTGAAAGCGAATCTGACAGAACCAGAAAGTCCCTCTTTGTAGATCGTGAGATTATCCTCAGTGCCAGAACCAGAGCTGTAACTTCAGCAGAGTAAGCAGAAGCATCTGAAGGAATATGTTCTAACATTATTTGAGAAGGAGCACCAGGGCAATAGGCTGCACAGGCCACTCCATCTTCAGACTTGGAACCATCAGTGAAAATTTTCTGATTGGATGGGGAATTTTGAACAGAGGTCAACATACAATGACTTGTATGCCAGAGACCTAGTACATTCTTTGCGAAAAGCTGCAAGATCAAAACGAATCTCTGGTGTGAAAAAGGTCCATGGAGGCTCATCTGAAACTTGGAAAATTCGGACACAACTCCTCCTAGGTCTAGACCTGCATTCCACGCAGGAGGCTGCATACGAAGATCAAACGGCGGAATACAGTTAGGGTTTGTTTTCAAATTTGCTTTGAAATTGAGGGTCAGAGTGTTATGGATGGAATGGGTGGTGTCTGCGGGTATCTGACTATCTGACTCTCACACAGAAATTATGGATGCATGCATGACTTTTCCAATTCACATACACACACACACTCACCCGAACACTGACAGCCAGGCAACAGAGCAACACTGTTTTTTTTTTTTTGTTTTATGCTGCCCGAGCCATCAGACAAACATATACAATAAATGCAAGAACATCAGTAGTAGGCATGCCAACCACAAGGCGTACACACAGAACTATTATATATATCAATACTTCAAGTACACCAAACAGGCTGCACGACACACAAAATATATCCATATATGATTCGCTATCTGTTAGCGCTGCTGGTTCCAACAACAACGAAGACGACGACGATGATGAAATGATGAAAAAGGATGAAGACATCGAGATGATGAAGAAGACAAAGACTATGAAGATGATGAGGACGACTACAGCGTCAAGTCTGACACAGAACTTAAACTACTTCACAGAGCTGTGGCTCAAAGTCACTAGCACACTCGCGGCGTCTCTGCCGGCGACAGTCTCACACAGGAGCTGTGGCTCACACACTAAAACACAGAACTCAGTGACGGCCTAGCCAACAGGTCACTGGTTCAAAACTCAGGAACGGCGCTCTGGCTTGGCAGCAGCAGCGGCGTCTCCAGCCCAACTGGCTCAGCGCGTAGTCGGTCCCGGGCACAGTGGCAGGTAGTGTACTTTGTTGGCACTCAGGCTGACCTCTCCACACCGACACAGGGCGGAGAACAAAGGGGTAGACACAGCTACGGAGCCCTAACCCTCACACAGTAGCAGCCTGTCCCCCTCAGTCTTGGGAACACTTCTACCTGGGGGAAACTGATTAACTACCTTGATTATCATGGCTACTATTCATTACAATCACGACTACATTCACTACCTTGATTATCATGGCTACTATTCATTACAATCACGACTACATTCATATTCATTAGCCACATCGCATCCCAACTGAACTTGGGACAAACATGAGCATATTCTTTCTTCAACACTACAACACTCCCTTTTCCGGAATCATAACACTACAACATTCTCTTTTCCAGAATCGTAACACATCATTCCCTTTTCCGGAATCATAACACACACACAGGAAAGGATTTCAATATAAACCTTTCTGAATCTAGTTTCCAAATGGGGAAAGGATTCCCACTTAGACCCTCTTCAATAAACCATGAATACAATTCATTACACACAATTAATGATTACTTTTCATCAAACTATAAATGTAACAACAAAATGTTCATTTCTTTTTCTCGTAACACAAGAATGTTAATTTCATTTCATATAATCACCAGATTTTAAAAGGTATCTTTTTCCCAAAAGATTCATCCACTTTAATATGTGTAAGGGAAACTCTTGTTTATCAACACACAACTATTCAATATTCATATCTAGAGTGAATTAAATACTCATCCACATCTAAATCAAAACCAGAACATATCAAGTCTCTGTCGCTCACTCTGGGAGCTTATTATCCATAGCATCAAACTCTCCCTCTTCTTGCAAACCACATTGTAAAAACCACATTTTTTTCATCATGAAGTTCGTAACAATAAACAAAATCGTTTTGTTTTTTTTTCCTGAAGACTACTTCCCTTAACACTCACTTCTTCTATTCATGTTTTCCAACAGCATTTCGTTTTGTTACCCTATCAAGTCATAGGATAACAGAACACAACAAAAATACAAATCCTTCACAGTGCGCTAAGGAAGTTTCAGTCGCTCCTAAACGGGAATACGGTTTCAATTTGCTAGTAAATAAATATTAAATGATAAATACCTGACTGCCACAAAACACAGTCCCTCTTTGGCCTTCTGGAAAGTTGCATTGCCGGAATCACTGCAGAGACTGCCTAACCGGTTCAACTCACCCGGTTTTAGCAGTGCGCAGGTGAGTAGCAGTCAGATAAACTTTTCAACCAGCTTCCGGACGACTACTTTCCGGTTAGCACGGTTGCATGAAAATTTGTGACTGGATGGGAAACGGTCCGTCACAATACTCCCCCTCCTCAAAAAAAAAAACCAATGTCCAAATGTTTTTTACAAAGAGGAAGTAAACATCTACAGGTCACAAAATTCCAGAAAAAAATACATGAAAAGGACATCAGAACTGGGATGTAGAGAAACCAATTTCTAAGGAACAGACTGGTTCTCAGAAGAACGTGAAAAAAGATCAGCAAAAATGTTTGATGATCCTGGAACTGGTTCCACTTCGAATGAGAATTCCTGCAGAGACAATGCCCACCGCATAATTCGGGAATTCTTAAAATTTGACGTTCAAAGGTACGTCAAAGTTGATGATCCGTTTGTAGGATAAGCCTGACTCCCCAAAGGTATCGAACGAACTTCTGAACAGCCCAGACAATGGCTAAACACTCTCGTTCAATGTATTGTATGACTTTTCACTATCCGACAACTTGCGACTCGCAAACACAACTAGGTGAAGTACATCATCATCATCCTACAGGAGTACAGCACCTAGCCCGACAGAACTAGCATCAGTTCTAAGAACAAAGGGCTTACCTAACTGAGGTAACAGTAATACAGGTGCTGACGACAAAATACTCTGAATCTTCTGTAACGCTACTGCACATTCAGGGGCCCAAGAAATAGATCTTCCAGCTCGACCAACATCCTTGATTAAATCAGGGAGTGGAGCACTCAAAGTAGAAAAACTGGGAACATATCTCCTGTAAAAGCTAAGTAAACCTAGCAAAGATCTGACTTGCTTTTTGGTACTTGGGGTGGGAATTCTCAGAATCTTATCTATCTTTTTCTGTTCAGGACGCATAGTACCACCTCCAACAATATGTCCAAGAAATTCCAGAGAATAGAAACCTGCCTCAATTTTTGAGGGAAGAGCTGCGAGGTTGAAAGACCTCAGACACGAAAGAACACCTTTCACATGACGAATATGTGCATCCCATGAAACACTATGAACCAGAATATCAAAGAAACTGACGGCTGAGAACTGATCCAAAGCTAGCATGCGCATCATGCGTGCGAAAACAGCAGGTGCTGACACAAGACCAAAAGGCATCCTTACAAATTGAAAAAGACCCATATGCGTTCTAAAAGCTGTCTTTGGACGGTCCTCGGACTTAACAACTATCTGCCATATCCCTTTGCCAGATCTATTTTTGTAAAGAACTTTGCATCAGACAATCTTGCAAATGAACTTTCCACATCAGGAATGGGCTCAGCACTGAAGACGGTAATCTTATTCAAAGAATGGAAATCAATGCAAGAGCGACATGTACCATCTTTTTTCCTGACTAGTACAACTGGGGAGGCATAGGGACTATTTGAAGGTTCAATGACACCGAGTTCCAACATGATGCCAACTTCTCTCTCAACAACCTCTTTAGCAGCAGAGAAGGGGATGTCACAACACCTTTTTCTAACTGGAACATCTGTTGTTAGAGGAATCTCTAACAGTACATTGCCAGAAAAGGAGCCTGGTTTCGGAGTTACAATATCCTGAAAAGCCTCAAAGACTCCTCGTAACTCCCTAGCATTGCTGTCAAAGTACTATCAAAGTGTACTGAATCGATATCTCCATCTGGCATAGAAGATGCCATGGGAAACAGGTAAAGTGTGTATTGGTTGTGCATCATCGCAGTCTTGAACAACACGACTGTGTACGCGACAACAGGATCATGAGAATTGGTGTGGGGTTGAACAAGGAACAGCTCCAGGAGAACTTGCCAGAACTGAGAGGTGCTATCTCTGACCATGGTACTGACTTTCCCTGTGAGGTAACTGTTGAAATACTCTGAGACACAGACACAGCAGAACAGTGAATGTACCTCTTCAACATATTGGCATGAAAAACCTTTTGTTTTCCTTTGATAAGAACTTTGTAGTCAGGATGCAAGACCTTAGTAACTGGGAATGGTCCTGACCAACTAGCTAGTAACTTGTTTGAATCCGTAGGGAGGAGAACAAGGACTTCGTCGTCAACCTGGAAACCACATTCTCTAGCCTTACGATCAAAATAATTTTTCCCCTTAGCAGAGGAATCGACAGAATGATCCACAGCCAACTTGCACGAGTCAGCAATGACATTTTTCAGCTTGAACAAGTAGGCATAAAGGGGTTTTGCTTCAGCATCATGCCATCAGACTGGGTCCAAGACTCCTGCAATAGAGCAATAGGGCCACGAACTTGTTGACCAAAACAACTGAAATGGGGAAAAAACCTGTGTTTTCTGAGGGCAACTCTCTGCATGCAAACAGCAGTGCAGGTAGAGATATCAATGCCATGCCTTTGGGTAAGAATGCAGAGTTTTCTTCAGCATCGACTTCAGAGTGCCATGAAAACGCTCAACATGACCATTTGCCTGAGGATGGTATGGTGATGTGCGAATGCCCTTGGTACCACATAACACATGAAACTGTTTCATGAGGTCAGAATTAAACTGGGTGCCTTGATCCGAAAGAATTTCTTTTGGAAATCCTAGATGAGAAAAGATTCCCAACAGTGCTTCTGCTACACTGACAGAAGAGATATTCTTTAAAGGAACAGCCTCTGGGTAACGGGTGGCTATATCAATCTAGGTGAGAATATATCTATGACCTTGTTCCGGAGGAGGAGACAGTGGACCCACAAGGTCAACAGCCACACAGTCAAAGGGAGTAGAAAGAGGTACTGGGCAAACTTTTCCCTTAGGTACAGTTTTCTAACAAACGTCACACGAAGCTACATACTTGGCCACATCTACAGTCACACCAGGCCAAAAGAACTTGAGGACTCTTGCCAGAGTTCGACGAAAACCACAATGACCTGACAGAATAAGATCATGTGCTACAGATAGCACTGTAGGTCGGAGGCCAGTGGAACAACAACCTGATCAAATTTCCTCAAATGCCTGCACAGAACACCGTCTGACGAATAGTAACAGAAGGTAGCTGTACCTGACTTCTTCACTTCACCAGAAGATGCTAACTGAAAACATGTCTTCAACGACTCATCCTCCTTTTGTTCTGAATCAGATCAGAACAAGAAATATTTAAATCATCAGGGATCTGACACAGAGGTTTCTTCTCTACCACATATTCAGCTCTAGCCCTGGTAACAGCAGCTAAAAAGAAGGGTTCGTCACTCACATCACTGGAAGCACTGCCCTCACAGACACAAGGAACATTACCTATGATGAGATCTGTGACAGGACTGTCTAGGACACAGCAGGTTAGATCGCCCTCAAAGTAGGGACAACTGACAGGAACTGTAGCTAGTGGGAATTCATCCACATGTCCTCCAAAAGACACACAGCTCACTGTAGTACCTAGCATCTGGCTATTGGAAACTAGTCGCTTGCGAACACCACAGATGGTAGCACCAGTGTCGCGCAATACAGAACTTAGAGTGCCATTAACAGAACCAGATTCTAAGTTCAACTTCCCTGTGAATTTACCTGCAGCTAAACAAGCGAATGGGGAGCGAATAATCGAGCAAGCAGCAGTAGAGTGTTTGTCAGCTGACTTGTCGACGACAGTTGAACTGTCAGTCACAAAGGGGCACTTATCCAGGTGACTAAGAGTACAAATCTTACGTGGGTTTCTACCTGACTTCCAAGAACATTTGGAAGCCACATGCCCTGTCTTTTTACAGAGAAAACAGACAACACTGGGAGACTGGGAAAATGTATTTCCCGATGAACCCCTATTGACTGAATACAGTAACGGTAACCACTACTTTGACTAGCTGGCTGCTGGGATTCTGAACAACAGGACAAGGGGCAAAATTCCTGCGACCTCTATCTGACTGACCACGGAATGGGGGTCTATCTGACTGTCCAGAAGTACTATGAGAAACAGAGGCAAAAATATTTACATCAGCCTTTCTGGCAAGGAGCTTAGTGGGATGGGCATGCCTGTATGACTCAGCAGACTTGATCACAGCATTAAATGGTTTTTTCATCTTTTTCACACAGAAAAGTAGCCAAATCCTTAGAAACACATTCTAAAAAACTGCTCTCTCGGAATAAGATCAACAAGACCCTGAAAAGATTTCTCAATCTTGGACAACGAAATCAAGAAGGCGTCTAAGTTCCACTGAAAAAGTTTCAAAGGGCTCATCTGCACTAGGCTTAGACTCATGAAAACGCTTACGAAAACCATCTGGAGTACACTGAAATTTCTTCAACAAACTTTCTTTCAACAGCTCATAAGAAACCACATTATTTTTTGCCAGACTGTGATAAAGTGTGACAGCTGAACCTTCAAGTAATGCAGAGAGATAAGTGACCCATAGACTTTCTGACCAGCCTAGAGAACGAGCATGGGTTTCGAACCTGAACAGATAACTGTCAATGTCATCTGTTTTTTCTTTAAAGGGAGGCAATTTGGGAAGGTAGGACCAGGGGCGTTAGACCTGGGTACGCTAGTACTTTGACTGTCCTCATCTGAAATTACTCCTTGACGAGAAATTTCTAACTGTATTCTTTTAGTTTCTTCTATCTCATGTGCTCTCTTGGTTTCTTCTATTTGTTCTAATCTTTTAGTTTCTTCTAGCTCTTTTTGTTCTAATCTTTTAGTTTCTTCCTGCTCTTTTGGTTTCCTCTTCTGCCTGCATTCGCTTTACATTCATTCTTTCTTCTCTTTCTAAATCTTGCGTAATATATCCATCAACATAGTCTAATAAAGCCTGCTCTCCAAGACCAAATGCCTTACCATGTTGTAAGTATTTAGTGAAAATTTTATCTTCGTCCACAGAAGTCATATTGAAACACTAAGTCAGTGGACCAAATACAATCGAAAGAAAGTTTAAAGACTATGTCCACTGAAATATTTTCATGGGGGTTATTATTTTTTCACGCAAAACATTTATATCTATCACAAACATTTATATTTATCACACTTAAAACAACACGACTAATTTTGAAAGGGAACGAAACAACAGTAATAACGTCATCAATGAACAGAGAGGACTCTCAGGGCTTTGGCTAACTGATTTCACAATGTCGTTGATTTTAATGTTGAAAAGGGCAGGAGAAAGGATGCTCCCCTGAGGTACACCCAACTCTCCTGCCCATGAATGTCAGAGAGTGTGGTGCCAACACACACCTGGAACTGTCGATCAGCCAGAAAGTTTTGAATAAACAGAGGCAGGTGACCATGAAAACCAAGTCTGTGCAGGTCCATAAGGATTTCTTGATTTCCACATGGTATTGTACGCTTTTTCTAAGTCAAAAAAGATAGCGACCACATGCTGCTTATTGACAAAGGTATTGTGGATGGTGGTTTCCAGACGGACTAAATGGTCAACTGTCGAGTGGTACTTCCGGAACCCGCACTGTTCACTGGCTAAAAGGCCATCGGTTTCCAGCTTCCACATCAGATGGGAGTTGACCATCTTTTCCATCAGCTTACAGAGGCAGCTGGTCAGAGCTACTGGATAGTTTTTGAAGGGTTGGTAAGGTCCTTTCCAGGCTTAGGTATTGGAATGATCAGGGCTTTCCGCCAGTAGGGCGGAAAGCACCCTGTGGTCCAGATATGGTTGTAGACTTAAAGAAGGGTCTGGAGACAGCTTTCTGGAAAATGTTTCAAAACCTGGTAATGAATATCATCCAGACCAGGGGCAGAATCACTGCAGGTATGCAAAACTGATTTCAGTTCATTGATTGAAAATGCAAGATTGTAGGCTTCAGAGTTGTCTTATGTGAAAATGTATGAAGATTTCTCTCTGATTTGTTTTGTTCTTAAAAAGGCTGCAGATTTATTTGAAGATGAGTTCTGTTGGATGGAGGAGGCCAGCAGATTGGCAACAGCTTGTTTGTCAGTTATCAGAGCATTGGCAAGTTTCAGGTGATGAATGAAAGGGTTGGTGTTCTTCCCTTTGATTTTTCTGATGATGTTCCAAACCTTTTTCTCTTAAGTTTTAGATGTCAGCCTGGAGCAGAAGTTTCACCAAGACCGACGTTTACTGATTTTGAAAGTGTGTCTCAATTTGGCACAGAGTTTCTGAAGGGCTCAAGCGTAGGGACCTGAAGTCTTTGGTATACCCGATGCTGAGCCCGTTTGCGTACTTTTGAGATCTGTTGACAGTCAGAATTAAACCAGATTGTGTTGGGCAGTCGGAGTTTGTCGAAGACATTGGAATACAGGGTTTAGCACAGTTTATCACAGTATTGGTTAGAGATTCTGCAGGGTCTGGACTCTGAAGAATGTCAATTTCCTGGAGTTTCTTTGAAATATTGGTTGCAAAAAGATTCCAGTTGGCCTTCTTATAATTAAGATGTTTTGAGACCACATGGGGTCTGTCTGAACACTGGCGTCTATCTGAGGTGCTCTAAGCGACTTTTTTGACCACTGTCGAGAAAAGGAGCGGGGTCCCTTCTGCTCCTGCACCAACTTTTTCACTTCAAAGAATGAAACCTTTTTTTCCTGCTTTTACGCGCTGGATTTCGCTTTCTACCCACCATACAGGGCAGTGTTTTCAAAAAGAAGGGTGGTCACCATCGCAGTACATGCATTCCGCAGATTCACATCCACCATCATGAACTGCTTTGCTTCAGATGGCACACACCTCCTCTCCCGGGCATTTCTCTTTGACATGTCCAAACCGTTGACATCTGAAGCACCTCAGTGGGGATGGCACATACAGGGCTACTTTCACTCTGAGGTACCCCACCTTTATGGACTCTGGAAGAGTCGGTTTAGCAAAGGTGAGGAACAGAGTGTTGGTTGGTTTCCTCTCCGCACCTTTCCGAAAAGTCGCCCTCCTGACCTCTACCACTCCTTGATCAGCCAACTCAGCCTTTATCTCTCCCTCAGATATCCCAAACAACTCTCGGCAATGGATGACACCTTTCCAGGAGTTTAGACTTTTGTGAGGGGACACCTGGATCGGTAATTGACAAGACATGCCGATTTCAATAAGTTCTCCGAGTGGGCTTTTTGGTCAACCTGCATGAGCAGGGAACCATCACTCAACCTCTTCACTGATTTCGGCTCTGTGCCTACAAGACCTTTTAGCCCCTTTGCAACAGCAAAAGGACTCAACTTAGTAATGGGTCGTTCGCTATCTGCCAACTGGATAATCAGCCAAGCACCTATCATCTTCCGGACTTCTGTGTCTGCATCCGAGTCCGTATCCCTGGAGGGGGTCGGAACCCAGTTTTTCTTCTCTTTCCTGTTTTTGTATTTATTGAGGCCATGAAGGTTTTGTAAATACCGGCAAAGATAAATGGTCACCCCAGGAAAGCTGCCGTGCTGGGGAAGGGACAAGGGATGGCCATAGTATGGCGTCTGTAAGCCTGGTACCGTCCCACATGAAAACCAGATAGTGCACCTTAGCGACTGAATTGGGATCAGCCATTCAGCCCCTCGCCAGGTAACTGTAGCTTGGGCTTACCCGCTGCTTACAGCAGCGACTCAAGTATCAGAGAAAAAAGAGAGTGGAAAAGAAGGCTTGAAGGAGAGACGAAGAAAGAATAGATCCGTTAGGATAAGATAAGATAATGTTGCTTATAGCCCAGCCGACCGCAAAGGGCCATATCAGGGCTGTCACCCACGTTAAAATCAACTCACAGGTCATTCATCCACACAATTCTTTAAAAGACATCGTCTAAAAATCTCATCCAAAACTTTGTTAAAAATCTTTCCACTGTAAAATCTCAGATCCGACGAAAAATGTTAACCTCTTTCAAGAACTCGAAGATCGCGTCAGGCGGAACATCTCTGAACAAGGTTTTCATGGAATCTGCTGTAAAATGTTTGTGTCTCACATCGTGCAAATCCCAACACTCTAAAAGAATATGTTTCATTGTGAGTGGCACATGACACGGAATGCACCAAGGAGCTTCTTCACTCTTTAAAAGGTAGGAATGGGTAAAATACGAATGGCCGGTGTGCAGCCGCACAGAACTGTTTCTTCTTTACGACCACCAGACGAAGATGAGAGGAACTCCTTTAGGTTTGGACGGATCTGAAAGAGTTTGTTATCCGTCTGTGTATTCCAATCCTCCTGCCAGACATAATCGTTAATTTTGGGTTTCAAATCTGAGCAGGGGATAGGTGTGTTTGACAGTTTCTCTCTTGTGGCATTCTTGGCCAAACGATCCACCATTTCGTTCCCTCCGATGCCAACATGACCGGGAACCCAAGCCAGAAGAATGTTGTAACCTCCGCTTCAACTTGGTAAAAGGTCAAAAAAAAAAAGTGAAAAGTTTGGGGTGCTGAAGGTTGCGGCCAGCTATGGCCTCCAAAGCTGACAGTGAATCCGACAAAACCAGAAAGTCCCTCTTTGGAGATTGTGAGATTATCCGTTAGTGCCAGAACCAGAGCTGTAAGTTCAGCAGAGTAAGCAGAAGCATCTGAAGGAATATGTTCTAACAGTATTTGAGAAGGAGCACCAGGGCAGTAGGCTGCTGCACAGGCCACTCCATCTTCAGACTTGGAACCGTCAGTGAAAATTTTCTGATAGGATGGGAGTTTTGAACAGAGCTCAGCATACAACGCCTTGTATGCCAGAGAGCTGGTGGACTCTTTGCGAAAAGCTGCAAGATCAAAACGAATCTCTGGTGTGAAAAAGGTCCACGGAGGCTCATCTGGAAACTTGGAAAAATCAGACACAACTCCTAGGTCTAGACCTGCATTCCGTGCGTGGGCTGCATACGAAGGCCAAACGACGGAATACAGTTAGGGTTGTTTTCGAATTTGTTTTGGAACTGAGGGTCAAAGACACAGTCATAGGCAGGGTTTTCTGGTTCAGAGAACAGTCTGATATAGTAGTTCAAAGATAGTTTCAACAGTCTGCGGTTGGACAGTGAGGGTTCACCTGCCTCTGCGTACAGGCTGTACACAGGGTGGTGCGGAATGCTCCAAGACATAGACGAAGCCCTTGATGGTGGATAGGGTCCAAGAGTTTGAGGTAAGACGGTCTTGCAGAGCCATACACAGCACAACCATAGTCCAGTTTGGAACGGACCAGGGCTCTGTAGAGGTGCAGCAAAGTTTTCTTATCAGTCCCCAGTCAGTGTGTGCTACACCCGCAGAATATTCAGAGCTTTCTGGCAAGATGGCTGAGGTTTTTAATATGGCTGAGAAAGTTCAGTTTTTGATCAAAAATAACCCCCAGAAATTTCGCTTCCTTAACAGCTGGAATGATGGTCTTATCCAGAAGAATTTCAGGATCAACAAAAAATTGACGAAAATTGTGAAAATGGATTGACTGACTGGGTTTTGGTACGTGAAAAGGTAACCCGTTGTCCTCGGCCCACTGTTGAATCCTGTTGACACAAAGGTTGGAGTCGCCGCTGTACGCTGGCGTAAGAAGCTCCAACTGCGTACAGCGCGAAGTCGTCAACGAACAAAGAAGACTCAGAGCCCTGGCTTACCGATTTCACCATGTCATTGATCTTAATGCTGAAAAGGGCAGGAGAAAGGATGCTCCCCTGAGGTACACCCAACTCCTGCCCATGGATGTCCGAGAGTGTGGTGCCAACACGCACCTGGAACTGTCGATCAGCCAGAAAGTTTTCGATAAACATAGGCAGATAGCCACGAAAACCAAGTTTATGCAAATCCATGAGGATCCCTGATTTCCACGTGGTGTCATATGCTTTTTCTAGGTCGAAAAGATAGCGACCACATGCTGCTTGTTGACAAAGGCGTTGCGGATGGTGGTTTCTAGACGGATTAAATGGTCAACTGTCGAGTGGTACTTGCGGAACCCGCACTGTTCACTGGCCAAAAGGCCGTCGGTTTCCAGCTTCCACATCAGACGGGAGTTGACCATCTTTTCCATCAGCTTACACAGGCAGCTGGTCAGAGCTATTGGGCGATAGTTTGATGGGTTGGTAGGGTCCTTTCCAGGTTTGGGGATTGGAATGATCAGGGCTTTCCGCCAGGAGGGCGGAAAGCACCCTGTGGTCCAGATATGGTTATAGACTTTGAGAAGGGTCTGGAGACAGCTTTCTGGAAGGTGTTTCAAAACCTGATAATGAATGTCATCCAGACCAGGGGCAGAGTCATTGCAGGTTTGCAAAGCTGATTTTAGTTCGCTAATCGAGAAAGGCAGATTGTAAGCTTCAGAGTTGTCTGATGTGAAATTGTATGAAGATTTCTCTCTAATTTGCTTGTTTCTTAAAAAGGCTGCAGATTTATTTAAAGATGAAGAGTTCTGCTGGATGGTGGAGGCCAACAGATTGGCAACTTGTTTTTGTCAGTGATCAAAGCATCGGCAAGTTTCAGGTGATGAATGGAGGGGTTGGTGTTCTTCCCTTTGATTTTTCTGATGATGTTCCAAACTTTTTTCTTTGAAGTTTTAGATGTCAGTGCGGAGCAGAAGTTTCTCCAAGACCGACGTTTACTGATTTTGAAAGTATGTCTCGATTTAGCACGGAGTTTCTGATGGGCTCGGGCGTTTAGGACCAGAGGGTCGTTGGTATACCAGACGCTGAGCCCGTTTACGTACTTTTGAGATTTGTTGGCAGTCAAAATTAAACCAGGGTGTCTTTGGCATTTGGGGTTTGTTTGAGGAAATTGGAATGGAGGCCTTGGCGCATTTTATGAGGATATTGGAAACCGTTTCTGCGGGATCCGGACTTTGTAGAACTTCCTCTGTGAGTTCCCCACGGACAGTTCCTGCAAAAAGATCCCAGTTCGCCTTGTTGAAATTTAGATGTTCTGGAACAGTGCGGCTTTCAGTTATTTTGGATTTTAGAAACAATTGGAAAATGGTCACTCCCATGCAGATCGTCAAGTGCCGACCACTCGTAGTCCAGGACCAGCGAGGGGTCGCACACTGACAGATCCAAACATGAGAGAGCACCTGTAGCAGAGTGGAGGAAGGTTGGAGATCCATCATTAAGACAACACAGGTCAAGCTCTGAGAAGACGTTTTCCAGAAGGAGACCTCTAGACGAAGTATCAACGCTACCCCAAAGAGGATTGTGCCCATTGAAATCGCCCAACAGCAAAAAAGGGTCGTGGAAGCTCCTCAATCAGGCTGACCAGTTCTTGTCGACTGATGGATACAGAAGGAGGCAGATATAGACAAAAATAGTGACCGTTTTTATGCAGAGAGACTCTGGCAGCTAAAGCTTGGAGGGGAGAACTGAGGTAGACAGGGCTAAACAGAAGAGATTTGTGGATAAGCAACGACACACCACCCGTCACTCCAACTGCAGAAGGCTGTGCTGGTTTAGAAAGAACATTAAAACCCGATAAAGAAAAGATTTGTCAGAGCGTATCAGAGTCTCTTGAAGAGCTAAGACAGCAGGTTTTAAATGTTGACAGAGGAGCTGCAGCTCTTCAAAATTAGAGTTCAAACCTCGAATGTTCCAGTGAGATATTGAATCCATGAGGATGAGAGATGGCAACAGACTTCTCAGTCCATTACTGTCTCATCATCATCCGACTGCAAAGGAGAATATGGATTGCGTGTTTCCAAACTTGAATGTCTTTTCTCTGGACTTTTTTTTTTTTCTTGGAAGCTCCGGAGGCAGATGATGGGCAATCCACCTCAATGACCTCTACACCAGAGGGCTTCCCTGGGATCGTGCCTTGATGAGGCACCGCTTGGGGGCCGCGAGTGCCCTTGGGAGGAACAGGGGGTTTTTTGGGGGGAAGGGGAGCTGTCGAAGCAGAGAGTCTCCCAACCTGTGTCTGCTGGGCAGAATGGGAGGCAGCAGGTTTTACGCCACCACCATGGGAGTTTATCACAGGGGTAGCGGATTTCTTGCCTCCGCTGGGGCAGATGGTTTCGATTGCAGAGTCTTGGAAAAACTAAAGGTGGTCTGTCTGACAGGAGACAGATACTGTAGAAACTTGTTTCACAACCTGAGAATAGGACTTGTTCGGATGCTGCGAACTGCCCAGAACCAACCTTTTTGCCTCGTGGAATGGAATCTTTCTTTCCGTCTTCACCCTTTGGATACTACTTTCCTGGCGCCAAACCGACACTCTCGAGAGGAGGATGGGTGGCCGCCTCCGCAGTTTGCACAACGCGCCGGATGAACGCACGGCATCTCGTGGCTCGGTTGGCAGCAGACGCCACAAATCTCCTCCCCAGAGCATCGATCCCGCACATGGCCAAACTTCTGGCACCGGAAACAACGCATCGGGGATGGAACATACAGGCTAACCTTGACGTTCAAATAGCCCACCTTGATAGACTGTGGCAGCGAAGGGTGCAGAAGGTCAAAAGGGTATTTGTTGGCACTCTTTCAGAACCCTTGCGAATGTGACTCTTCGCACATCCATGACTCCCTGGGATTTCAGTTCGAACCTTATCTCATCCCCCGATACTCCTTTCAAGTCTGGGCAGCGAATGACTCCCTTTGAAGAATTTAGGTTCTTGTGAGGCGACACTTTGATTTTTCGGTCAACAAGAGTTGTAGATTTCAGGAGCCGATCTGACTGACATTTTGTACCACATTCCACCAGAAATGACCCATTTCTCAGACGTTTGATTGATTTTAGGTTTCCTGACAGACAACTAAAACCTTTCTGGATTGCAAAGGGGCTGAGTGCAGACAAAGGTTTGTCTTCATCAGCGCCCTCCACCACCAACCACGAAGGCCAAGATCCAGATTCTGTTCGGATTTCTGAGTCCGAGTCAGAATCATGATCACCATCAGATCTCACTTTGTCTCTCTTTCTCCTTTTGGAAGGGAGTTTAGATATTGAAGCCATGGTATATGATTTAGGAATTCGTCCCTCCCCTACCCACCCACCATCGAGTCCAACTTAGGGGCCAGGGCCAAGAAACTCGTCTTGGACCCCTTCCAGGTTTCAGGAGGGATATACAACAAAGCAGCAGCACCAACTTACCCTATCCCCCCCCCCCGATTATGCCCAGCTCCCGGGAACAGAGAACTGAGCACTGCAGGGGTTATCTTGGCCAGCTGGGGGGCTGCCCGTTTTTTGACCTAACCCCATGCAGGGGAAGCCGGTTGACACACAGAGGCCCATGTGTGCCTCCTGTCTAGGAGAGGTCCGAGCCAAAGTAATGTGTGTGAGGGCGCTGGCCCTCTCAATCACCAGGATCTCATCCCCCTCCGCGTCACAGGTCGCACCGCACGGCAAACGCGCGGATCTTAAGAAGACCACAGAGAGAAAGGAGTGTGGGAAAGAAGACTTGAACGGGGAGACGAAGATAGAAAGTTCCAAATAAGAAAGGCAGAAAACAACCAAAGGAGAAAGGCGGGTTCTATTAGTCAGGATCCTCACCCTTAGCCTGTCTGACATGGGAAGCCCTACCAGGGACATCAACTCCTTACCACGTTGCGCTTAGGCCAGACAGCATCTTCGACTTTTCAGGCCTAGAAGCATTTGAAAAAAAAACTAGCCTATCTTCAAATATTGATGCCCCCAATGAGAGCAAAGCCTAAGGGATCACATGACCCCTTTTAAGCAGAGAGACTCTGGCAGCTAAAGCCCCGGAGGGGAGAACTGAGGTAGACAGGCTAAACAGAAGAGATTTGTGGATAAGCAACGACACACCACCCGTCACTCCAACTGCAGAAGGCTGTGCTGGTTTAGAAAGAACATTAAAACCCATAAAGAGAAAGATTTGTCAGAGCGTATCAGAGTCTCTTGAAGAGCTAAGACAGCAGGTTTTAAATGTTGACAGAGGAGCTGCAGCTCTTCAAAATTAGAATTCAAACCTCGAATGTTCCAGTGAGATATTGAATCCATGAGGATGGAGAGATGGCAACAGACTTCTCAGTCCATTACTGTCTCATCATCATCCGACTGCAAAGGAGAATATGGATTGCATGTTTTCCAAAACTTGAATGTCTTTTCTCTGGACTTTTTTTTGTTTTCTTGGAAGCTCCGGAGGCAGATGATGATGGGCAATCCACCTCAATGACCTCTACACCAGAGGGCTTCCCTGGGATCGTGCCTTGATGAGGCACCGCTTGGGGGCCGCGAGTGCCCTTGGAGGAACAGGGGGTTTTTTTTGGGGGGAAGGGGAGCTGTCGAAGCAGAGAGTCTCCCAACCTGTGTCTGCTGGGCAGAATGGGAGGCAGCAGGTTTTACGCCACCACCATGGAGTTTATCACAGGGGTAGCGGATTTCTTGCCTCCGCTGGGGGGCAGATGGTTTCGATTGCAGAGTCTTGGAAAAACTAAAGGTGTCTGTCTGACAGGAGACAGATACTGTAGAAACTTGTTTCACAACCTGAGAGTAGGACTTGTTCGGATGCTGCGACTGCCCAGAACCAACCTTTTTGCCTCGTGGAATGGAATCTTTCTTTCCGTCTTCACCCTTTGGATACTACTTTCCTGGCGCCAAACCGGACACTCTCTCGAGAGGAGGATGGGTGGCCGCCCCGCAGTTTGCACAACGCGCCGGATGAACGCACGGCATCTCGTGGCTCGGTTGGCAGCAGACGCCACAAATCTCCTCCCCAGAGCATCGATCCCGCACATGGCCAAACTTCTGGCACCGGAAAACAACGCATCGGGGATGGAACATACAGGCTAACCTTGACGTTCAAATAGCCCACCTTGATAGACTGTGGCAGCGAAGGGGTGCAAGGTCAGAAAGAGGGTATTTGTTGGCACTCTTTCAGAACCCTTGCGAATTGTGACTCTTCGCACATCCATGACTCCCTGGGATTTCAGTTCGAACCTATCTCATCCTCCGATACTCCTTTCAAGTCTGGGCAGCGAATGACTCCCTTTGAAGAATTTAGTTCTTTGTGAGGCGACACTTTGATTTTTCGGTCAACAAGAGTTGTAGATTTCAGGAGCCGATCTGACTGACATTTTGTACCACATTCCACCAGAAATGACCCATTTCTCAGACGTTTGATTGATTTTAGGTTTCCTGACAGACAACTAAAACCTTTCTGGATTGCAAAGGGGCTGAGTGCAGACAAAGGTTTGTCTACATCATCAGCGCCCTCCACCACCAACCACGAAGGCCAAGATCCAGACTCTGTTCTGTTCGGATTTCTGAGTCCGAGTCAGAATCATGATCACCATCAGATCTCACTTTGTCTCTCTTTCTCCTTTTGGAAGGGAGTTTAGATATTGAGCCATGGTATATGATTTAGGAATTCGTCCCTCCCCTACCCACCCCCCATCGAGTCCAACTTAGGGGCCAGGGCCAAGAAACTCTTGTCTTGGACCCCTTCCAGGTTTCAGGAGGGATATACAACAAAGCAGCGCCAACTTACCCTATCCCCCCCGATTATGCCCAGCTCCCGGGAACAGAGAACTGAGCACTGCACTGCAGGGGTTACCTTGGCCAGCTGGGGGGCTGCCCGTTTTGACCTAACCCCATGCAGGGGAAGCCGGTTGACACACACAGGCCCATGTGTGCCTCCTGTCTAGGAGAGGTCCGAGCCAAAGTAATGTTGAGGGCGCTGGCCCTCTCAATCACCAGGATCTCATCCCCCTCCGTCACAGGTCGCACCGCACGGCAAACGCGGCGGATCTTAAGAAGACCACAGAGAGAAAAGGAGTGTGGGAAAGAAGACTTGAAGGGGAGACGAAGATAGAAAAGAGCCAAATAAGAAAGGCAGAAAAAAGAAAAGAAAAGGAAAAAGGGGTTACTATTAGTCAGGATCCTCACCCTTAGCCTGTCTGACATGGGAAGCCCTACCAGGGGCATCAACTCCTTACCACGTTGCGCGCTTAGGCCAGATAGCATCTTCAACTTTTCAGGCCTAGAAGCATTTGAAAAAAAAACTAGCCTATCTTCAAGTATTGATGCCCCCGCCAGCAAAGCCTAAGGGATCACAGGACCACGCAAGCCCTCCGACCACGGCAAGGTTGCAACCCCCGGAGGGTTCTTTGTCAGAAAGGGGATTGCAAGTGGTCCTTAACAAAGGGTCCATAATGTCTTCATCAGCGCCCCTCCTGTAGTACCAACCACGAAGGCCAAGATCCAGATTCTGTCGCATCACTGAGTAAAGATCACACAGCCCTGGTGATCTCACTTTTTTCTATGCATGTTAGAATGGCTTAAGATAAGATAAGATAATGTTGCTTATAGCCCAGCCGACCGCAAAGGGCCATATCAGGGCTGTCACCACGTTAAAATCAACTCACAAGTCATTCATCCACACAATTCTTTAAAAGACATCATCTAAAATCTCATCCAAAACTTTGTTAAAAATCTTTCCACTGTAAAATCTCAGATCCGATGAAAAATGTTAACCTCTTTCAAGACTCAAAGATCGCGTCAGGCGGAACATCTCTGAACAAGGTTTTCATGGAATCTGCTGTAAAATGTTTGTGTCTCACATCGTGCAAATCCCAACACTCTAAAAATAATATGTTTCATTGTGAGGGGCACATGACACGGAATGCACCAAGGAGCTTCTTCACTCTTTAAAAGGTAGGAATGGGTAAAATACGAATGGCCGGTGTGCAGCCGGCACAGAACTGTCTCTTCTTTACGACCACCAGACGAAGACGGGAGGAACTCCTTTAGGTTTGGACGGATCTGAAAGAGTTTGTTATCCGTCTGTGTATTCCAATCCTCCTGCCAGAGGTCTTTTACATAATCGTTAATTTTGGGTTTCAGATCCGAGCAGGGGATAGGTGTGTTTGACAGTTTCTCTCTTGTGGCATTCTTGGCCAAACGATCCACCATTTCGTTCCCTCCGATGCCAACATGACCGGGAACCCAAGCCAGAAGAATGTTGTAACCCTCCGCTGTCAACTTGGTAAAAAGGTCAAAAAAGTGTAAAAGTTCGGGGTGCTGAAGGTTGCGGCCAGATATAGCCTCCAAAGCCGACAGCGAGTCCGACAAAACCAGAAAGTCCCTCTTTGGAGACTGGGAGATTATTCTTAGTGCCAGAACCAGAGCTGTAAGTTCAGCAGAGTAGGCAGAAGCGTCTGAAGGAATATGTTCTAACAGTATTTGAGAAGGAGCACCAGGGCAGTAGGCTGCACAGGCCACTCCATCTTCAGACTTGGAACCGTCAGTGAAAATTTTCTGATAGGATGGGAGTTTTGAACTCAGCTCAGCATACAACGCCTTGTATGCCAGAGAGCTGGTGGACTCTTTGCGAAAAGCTGCAAGATCAAAACGAATGTCTGGTGTGAAAAAGGTCCACGGAGGCTCATCTGGAAACTTGGAAAAATCAGACACAACTCCTAGGTCTAGACCTGCATTCCGTGCGTGAGGCTGCATACGAAGGCCAAACGACGGAATACAGGTAGGGTTGTTTTCGAATTTTTTTTTTGGAACTGAGGGTCAAAGACACAGTCATAGGCAGGGTTTTCTGGTTCAGAGAACAGTCTGATATAGTAGTTCAAAGATAGTTTCAACCTGCGGTTGGACAGTGAGGGTTCACCTGCCTCTGCGTACAGGCTGTACACAGGGGTGGTGCGGAATGCTCCAAGACATAGACGAAGCCCTTGATGGTGGATAGGGTCTAAGAGTTTGAGGTAAGACGGTCTTGCAGAGCCATACACAGCACAACCATAGTCCAGTTTGGAACGGACCAGGGCTCTGTAGAGGTGCAGCAAAGTTTTCTTATCAGCGCCCCAGTCAGTGTGTGCTACGACCCGCAGAATATTCAGAGCTTTCTGGCAAGAAGTTTTGAGGTTTTTAATATGGCTGAGAAAGTTCAGTTTTTGATCAAAAATAACCCCCAGAAATTTCGCTTCCTTAACAGCTGGAATGGTGGTCTTATCCAGAAGAATTTCAGGATCAGCAAAAAATTGACGAAAATTGTGAAAATGGATTGACTGGGTTTTTGTACGTGAAAAGGTAAACCCGTTGTCCTCGGCCCACTGTTGAATCCTGTTGACACAAAGTTGGAGTCGCCGCTGTACGCTGGCGTAAGAAGCTCCAACTGCGTACAGCGCGAAGTCGTCAACGAACAAAGAAGACTCAGAGCCCTGGCTTACCGATTTCACAATGTCATTGATCTTAATGCTGAAAAGGGCAGGAGAAAGGATGCTCCCCTGAGGCACACCCAACTCCTGCCCATGGATGTCCGAGAGTGTGGTGCCAACACGCACCTGGAACTGTCGATCAGCCAGAAAGTTTTCGATAAACATAGGCAGATAGCCGAAAACCAGTTTATGCAAATCCATGAGGATCCCTGATTTCCACGTGGTGTCATATGCTTTTTCTAGGTCGAAAAAGATAGCGACCACATGCTGCTTGTTGACAAAGGCGTTGCGAATGGTGGTTTCTAGACGGATTAAATGGTCAACTGTCGAGTGGTACTTGCGGAACCCGCACTGTTCACTGGCCAAAAGGCCGTCGGTTTCCAGCTTCCACATCAGACGGGAGTTGACCATCTTTTCCATCAGCTTACACAGGCAGCTGGTCAGAGCTATTGGGCGATAGTTTGATGGGTTGGTAGGGTCTTTTTCCAGGTTTGGGGATTGGAATGATCAGGGCTTTCCGCCAGGAGGGCGGGAAGCACCCTGTGGTCCAGATATGGTTATAGACTTTGAGAAGGGTCTGGAGACAGCTTTCTGGAAGGTGTTTCAAAACCTGATAATGAATGTCATCCAGACCAGGGGCAGAGTCATTGCAGGTTTGCAAAGCTGATTTTAGTTCGCTAATCGAGAAAGGCAGATTGTAAGCTTCAGAGTTGTCTGATGTGAAATTGTATGAAGATTTCTCTCTAATTTGCTTGTTTCTTAAAAAGGCTGCAGATTTATTTAAAGATGAGAGTTCTGCTGGATGGTGGAGGCCAACAGATTGGCAACAGCTTGTTTGTCAGTGATCAAAGCATCGGCAAGTTTCAGGTGATGAATGGAGGGGTTGGTGTTCTTCCCTTTGATTTTTCTGATGATGTTCCAAACTTTTTTCTTTGAAGTTTTAGATGTCAGTGGGAGCAGAAGTTTCTCCAAGACCGACGTTTACTGATTTTGAAAGTATGTCTCGATTTAGCACGGAGTTTCTGATGGGCTCGGGCGTTAGGACCAGAGGGTCGTTGGTATACCAGACGCTGAGCCCGTTTACGTACTTTTGAGATTTGTTGGCAGTCAAAATTAAACCAGGGTGTCTTTGGCATTTGGGGTTTGTTTGAGGAAATTGGAATGGAGGCCTTGGCGCATTTTATGAGGATATTGGAAACCGTTTCTGCGGGATCCGGACTTTGTAGAACTTCCTCTGTGAGTTCCCCACGGACAGTTCCTGCAAAAAGATCCCAGTTCGCCTTGTTGAAATTTAGATGTTCTGGAACAGTGCGGCTTTCAGTTATTTTGGATTTTAGAACAATTGGAAAATGGTCACTCCATGCAGATCGTCAAGTGCCGACCACTCGTAGTCCAGGACCAGCGAGGGGTCGCACACTGACAGATCCAAACATGAGAGAGCACCTGTAGCAGAGTGGAGGAAGGTTGGAGATCCATCATTAAGACAACACAGGTCAAGCTCTGAGAAGACGTTTTCCAGAAGGAGACCTCTAGACGAAGTATCAACGCTACCCCAAAGAGGATTGTGCCCATTGAAATCGCCCAACAGCAAAAAAGGTCGTGGAAGCTCCTCAATCAGGCTGACCAGTTCTTGTCGACTGATGGATACAGAAGGAGGCAGATATAGACAACAAATAGTGACCGTTTTATGCAGAGAGACTCTGGCAGCTAAAGCTTGGAGGGGAGAACTGAGGTAGACAGGCTAAACAGAAGAGATTTGTGGATAAGCAACGACACACCACCCGTCACTCCAACTGCAGAAGGCTGTGCTGGTTTAGAAAGAACATTGAAACCTGATAAAGAGAAAGATTTGTCAGAGCGTATCAGAGTCTCTTGAAGAGCTAAGACAGCAGGTTTTATATGTTGACAGAGGAGCTGCAGCTCTTCAAAATTAGAGTTCAAACCTCGAATGTTCCAGTGAGATATTGAATCCATGAGGATGGAGAGATGGCAACAGACTTCTCAGTCCATTACTGTCTCATCATCATCCGACTGCAAAGGAGAATATGGATTGCGTGTTTCCAAACTTGAATGTCTTTTCTCTGGACTTTTTTTTTTTTTCTTGGAAGCTCCGGAGGCAGATGATGGGCAATCCACCTCAATGACCTCTACACCAGAGGGCTTCCCTGGATCGTGCCTTGATGAGGCACCGCTTGGGGGCCGCGAGTGCCCTTGGGAGGAACAGGGGTTTTTTTTTGGGGGGAAGGGAGCTGTCGAAGCAGAGAGTCTCCCAACCTGTGTCTGCTGGGCAGAATGGGAGGCAGGTTTTTACGCCACCACCATGGGAGTTTATCACAGGGGTAGCGGATTTCTTGCCTCCGCTGGGGGCAGATGGTTTCGATTGCAGAGTCTTGGAAAAACTAAAGGTGTCTGTCTGACAGGAGACAGATACTGTAGAAACTTGTTTCACAACCTGAGAATAGGACTTTTTCGGATGCTGCGAACTGCCCAGAACCAACCTTTTTGCCTCGTGGAATGGAATCTTTCTTTCCGTCTTCACCCTTTGGATACTACTTTCCTGGCGCCAAACCGGACACTCTCGAGAGGAGGATGGGTGGCCGCCTCCGCAGTTTGCACAACGCGCCGGATGAACGCACGGCATCTCGTGGCCGGTTGCAGCAGACGCCACAAATCTCCTCCCCAGAGCATCGATCCCGCACATGGCCAAACTTTCTGGCACCGGAAACAACGCATCGGGGATGGAACATACAGGCTAACCTTGACGTTCAAATAGCCCACCTTGATAGACTGTGGCAGCGAAGGGGTGCAGAAGGTCAGAAAGAGGGTATTTGTTGGCACTCTTTCAGAACCCTTGCGAATTGTGACTCTTCGCACATCCATGACTCCCTGGGATTTCAGTTCGAACCTTATCTCATCCTCCGATACTCCTTTCAAGTCTGGGCAGCGAATGACTCCCTTTTAGGTTCTTGTGAGAATTTTTGTTTTTGTGAGGCGACACTTTGATTTTTCGGTCAACAAGAGTTGTAGATTTCAGGAGCCGATCTGACTGACATTTTTTGTACCACATTCCACCAGAAATGACCATTTCTCAGACGTTTGATTGATTTTAGGTTTCCTGACAGACAACTAAAAAAACCTTTCTGGATTGCAAGATAATAAGATAATGTTTGCTTATATTAAAAGACATCGTCTAAAAACTCATCCAAAACTTTGTTAAAAAAATCTTTCCACTGTAAAATCTCAGATCCGATGAAAAATGTTAACCTCTTTCAAGAACTCAAAGATCGCGTCAGGCGGAACATCTCTGAACAAGGTTTTCATGGAATCTGCTGTAAAATGTTTGTGTCTCACATCGTGCAAATCCCAACACTCTAAAAGAATATGTTTCATTGTGAGTGGCACATGACACGGAATGCACCAAGGAGCTTCTTCACTCTTTAAAAGGTAGGAATGGGTAAAATACGAATGGCCGGTGTGCAGCCGGCACAGAACTGTTTCTTCTTTACGACCACCAGACGAAGACGGGAGGAACTCCTTTAGTTTGGACGGATCTGAAAGAGTTTGTTATCCGTCTGTGTATTCCAATCCTCCGTTAATTTTGGGTTTCAGATCCGAGCAGGGGATAGGTGTGTTTGACAGTTTCTCTCTTGTGGCATTCTTGGCCAAACGATCCACCATTTCGTTCCCTCCGATGCCAACATGACCAGGAACCCAAGCCAGAAGAATGTTGTAACCCTCCGCTGTCAACTTGGTAAAAAGTTCAAAAAAGTGTAAAAGTTCGGGGTGCTGAAGGTTGCGGCCAGCTATGGCCTCCAAAGCCGACAGCGAATCCGACAAAACCAGAAAGTCCCTCTTTGGAGACTGGGAGATTATCCTTAGTGCCAGAACCAGAGCTGTAAGTTCAGCAGAGTAGCAGAAGCGTCTGAAGGAATATGTTCTAACAGTATTTGAGAGAAGGAGCACCAGGGCAGTAGGCTGCACAGGCCACTCCATCTTCAGACTTGGAACCGTCAGTGAAAATTTTCTGATAGGATGGGAGTTTTGAACTCAGCTCAGCATACAACGCCTTGTATGCCAGAGAGCTGGTGTCTTTGCGAAAAGCTGCAAGATCAAAACGAATGTCTGGTGTGAAAAAGGTCCACGGAGGCTCATCTGGAAACTTGGAAAAATCAGACACAACTCCTAGGTCTAGACCTGCATTCCGTGCGTGAGGCTGCATACGAAGGCCAAACGACGGAATACAGGTAGGGTTGTTTTCGAATTTGTTTTGGAACTGAGGGTCAAAGACACAGTCATAGGCAGGGTTTTCTGGTTCAGAGAACAGTCTGATATAGTAGTTCAAAGATAGTTTCAACCTGCGGTTGGACAGTGAGGGTTCACCTGCCTCTGCGTACAGGCTGTACACAGGGGTGGTGCGGAATGCTCCAAGACATAGACGAAGCCCTTGATGGTGGATAGGGTCTAAGAGTTTGAGGTAGACGGTCTTGCAGAGCCATACACAGCACAACCATAGTCCAGTTTGGAACGGACCAGGGCTCTGTAGAGGTGCAGCAAAGTTTTCTTATCAGCGCCCCAGTCAGTGTGTGCTACGACCCGCAGAATATTCAGAGCTTTCTGGCAAGAAGTTTTGAGGTTTTTAATATGGCTGAGAAAGTTCAGTTTTTGATCAAAAATAACCCCCAGAAATTTCGCTTCCTTAACAGCTGGAATGGTGGTCTTATCCAGAAGAATTTCAGGATCAGCAAAAAATTGACGAAAATTGTGAAAATGGATTGACTGGGTTTTTTGTACGTGAAAAGGTAAACCCGTTGTCCTCGGCCCACTGTTGAATCCTGTTGACACAAAGTTGGAGTCGCCGCTGTACGCTGGCGTAAGAAGCTCCAACTGCGTACAGCGCGAAGTCGTCAACGAACAAAGAAGACTCAGAGCCCTGGCTTACCGATTTCACAATGTCATTGATCTTAATGCTGAAAAGGGCAGGAGAAAGGATGCTCCCCTGAGGTACACCCAACTCCTGCCCATGGATGTCCGAGAGTGTGGTGCCAACACGCACCTGGACTGTCGATCAGCCAGAAAGTTTTCGATAAACATAGGCAGATAGCCACGAAAACCAAGTTTATGCAAATCCATATAGGGATCCCTGATTTCCACGTGGTGTCATATGCTTTTTCTAGGTCGAAAAAGATAGCGACCACATGCTGCTTATTGACAAAGGCGTTGCGGATGTGGTTTCTAGACGGATTAAATGGTCAACTGTCGAGTGGTACTTGCGGAACCCGCACTGTTCACTGGCCAAAAGGCCGTCGGTTTCCAGCTTCCACATCAGAGACGGGGAGTTGACCATCTTTTCCATCAGCTTACACAGGCAGCTGGTCAGAGCTATTGGGCGATAGTTTGATGGGTTGGTAGGGTCCTTTCCAGGTTTGGGGATTGGGAATGATCAGGGCTTTCCGCCGCCCAGGAGGGCGGGAAGCACCCTGTGGTCCAGATATGGTATAGACTTTGAGAAGGGTCTGGAGACAGCTTTCTGGAAGGTGTTTTACCTGATAATGAATGTCATCCAGACCAGGGGCAGAGTCATTGCAGGTTTGCAAAGCTGATTTTAGTTCGCTAATCGAGAAAGGCAGATTGTAAGCTTCAGAGTTGTCTGATGTGAAATTGTATGAAGATTTCTCTCTAATTTGCTTGTTTCTTAAAAAGGCTGCAGATTTATTTAAAGATGAGGAGTTCTGCTGGATGGTGGAGGCCAACAGATTGGCAACAGCTTGTTTGTCAGTGATCAAAGCATCGGCAAGTTTCAGGTGATGAATGGAGGGGTTGGTGTTCTTCCCTTTGATTTTTCTGATGATGTTCCAAACTTTTTTCTTTGAAGTTTTAGATGTNCTCTGTTATTAAAGAATCAGAAAACTTGAGATGGTTCACAGTGGGGCAGGTGTTCTTCCCTTTCATTTTCTTGTTGATTTTCCACACTTTTTTCTTTGATGTTTTGGATGTGAGACTTGAGCAAAACTGTCTCCAAGATAAACGCTTACTGGTCTTATATATGTGTTTGGATTTGGCCCTCAGTTTCTGATGCGCTCGGACGTTGGCATCGAGGGTCTGCAAGAGACCCGACGTTGAGCTCTTTTACGGGTTTTATTAATTTCTTTGCATTCAGAACTGAACCAAGGAAATTTTGGCATTAGGGGCTTCTTGGAAGATGTCTGGATGGTTGAATTTGCGCAATTCAGTATGAAGTCTGAAAACACTTCCTGCCAGATCGTCACTTTGCAGGATCTAGTCCTCTTCCAGATCCGTAAGAAACTTAGTGACAAAGAGGTCCCAATCTGCTTTGTTGAAATTGAGGCGTTCTGGCAAAGACTCACTCTCTGCATTCGTACACCGAAGCAACACAGGAAAGTGGTCACTACCATGCAGGTCCTCATCAACCTCCCAAACAAAATCCAAAAACAAAGATGGGTCACAGACAGACAGATCCAGGCAAGATGTGGTGCCATTAGCGGAGTGAAAGTAAGTTGGCGATTTCCTATTCAAGACACACAGATCAAGCTCTGAAAACACTTCCTCTAAAAGCAGACCCTGGTAAAGATCTCTCACTTCCCCATAGAGGAGGGTGGCCATTCAGATCACCCAACAGCAGGAAGGGTCGAGAGGAAGCTGCTCCAAGAGCGAAATGAGGTCCCGTTTGGTGACGCAGATGCTTGGAGATAAGTACAAACTATAGATAGTAACTGTTTTGTGGAGAGTAACCCAAGCTGCCACTGCCTGAAGCGGAGTCTGCAGAGCAACTGGGCTGTACAGAACAGAGTTGTGAATGAACAAGGCAACCCCACCAGAAACACCATGTTCAACAGACTGTGCAGGTAGCTTTAGAAAACTGTAGCCAGAAAGTGAAAAAGTTTTATCAAACTTCAGATGAGTGTCTTGGAGGGCAACTAGCATCGGCCTAGCCTCGCGTCACAACAGCTGCAGTTCTTCGAAACTGGATGACAGTCCCCTAATATTCCATTGTATGATTGAATCCATTGTGGATGAGTCCATCATAAAAGAAATATGGTGAAGGAAAATAAATCTCGTAACTCTTCACAGCAAGTTCCTTTCACTCCATATCAACATCATCTAGATCCGAGAGAACTGCAAATCTACTGATATTTTTCTCCGCTTTTTTTCTCTCGATCTGATAAAATTATATTCGGCGCTTTCTTTTAAGATGGCGACTTGGTCTTTCCTCTAGAACCGCCAGCTCCCTTGTTGACAGCTGTAAGGTGCCCTTTGGAGGATTTTGAGGGGGTGGTCTTGTCTTGCACTTCAACGACTTCCACTCTCTGCCACCCTGAAGGGCCTTTAGGTCTTTTGCCCCCTGATGGTCTGGGGGCGGGAGTAGACTTCGAAGACTGAATCATACCTGAAGGCGATGACTGCTGGGGTTCATCACATGCAGTGGTTCTGCCCGAGGCTACAGACTTGGTTTCTGGCTCTCTCTCAGCAAACGAGGACTCCACCGTCTGCACTCCGATGCTGACTGTTGTTGGCTTCCTTACTGCAGCTGCAAATGAGAGCACAGCAGTTGGCTGACTTTTCATAGCAATCTTTTTCACCTCAAAAAACGGGATTCGCTGTTCAGTCTTTATTCTCTGAATTTCATTTTCCTTTAACCAGTTTGGGCTGGTCTTTGATGATGATGGGTGCTTGCCTCCACAGTTGGCACAGAGTGGTGGACTGTCACACGCACCCTGGTGGACTGGCTGGCAGCAGGTACCACACACCTCTTCTTCCGTACATCTATCCCTCACATGGCCGTACGTCTGGAACTTGAACACAGCGCAGAGGGGACAGGATGTACAGCGACACTGAAACTCTCAGGTAGCCCACCGTAATCGACTCCGAGAGAGAAGCAGAGCTGAAGGTCGAGAGAAAAGGGTGTCAGTCAGAACCCTGTCATTGCCTTTACGCACAAGCACACGATGAATGTGGGTCACTCCCTGCGATGCCAGCTCCGACTTGATTTCAGCCTCCGACACTCCTCTCAGATCTCTGCACCGGATTACTCCCTTCGAAGAATTCAGAGATTTGTGTGGAGACACCCCTGATCGGTCGATCCACCAACGTTGTCGATTTCAACATCATCTCTGAGTGCAGCCTGGAAGAGCACTCAACCAGAAGTGACCCATTCCTCAATCTCTTGATGCTCTTTGGCTTCCCACTGAGGCCACTGAATCCCTTCGCAATCGCAAAAGGACTCAGGCCCGACAGAGGTCTATCCTCATCTGCTCCCCCTCCACAATCAACCAGCTGGGCCAGAGGCCTGAAAGGGGTCTCGTCTCAAGATCCGAATCTGTGTCCGTATCCGTATCCGAATCCTGCCGGTGTCTTTTTGTTTTGTTTTTTGGTGCCATGTTGTATTCATTAGAATTCATCTCTCTTGATTCCTACCCGCCATCGAGTCCCAACCAGGGGGATGCCCATTTTATACGGAATTCCAGAATATCCGGCACCAGGACTTCAAAAGAGATATACACAGGCCTGAAAGCATCCCTGCCACAGAAGCTCCCAAACCTGTTTTGACCCGAGCCGCCGCCTTCTAGCCTGAGCTAGGGCATGCACACGACCAGACGCTTGATTGAAGTGGGCCACTTTGACCACCTGTCTAGACCACCAGGCCAAAGAGGTGTGTTGACTTGATGCACCGCAGTCACATCAGCAGTCTCAACCTCCAGGATCCTATTCTCCCCCATCACAGGACGCACCGCACGGCAAACACGGTGGGCCTCAAGAAGACCACAGAGAAAAGAAGAGTGTGTGGAAAGAAGACTTGAAGGGGAGATGAAGACAGAAAAGAGCCAAATAGGAAGGCAGAAGATAAAAAAAAAAGGTGGTTACTATTAGTCTGGATCCTCACCCTTAGCCTATCTGACATGGGAGGCCCTACCAGGGGCATCAACTCCTTACCACGTTATGCTTAGGCCAGACAGCAACTGCACTTTTCAGGCCTAGAAGAAGCAAAAAAAAACCCAAACCAGCCTATCTTCAAGTACTGATGCCCCCGCCAGCAAAGCCTAAGGGATCACGGAACCACGCAAGCCCTCCAACCACGACAAGGTTGCAACCCCCGGAGGGTTTCACCCACAAGCTCTGGCAAAGGTGGAACAAATATTAAAAATGTGGATGCGTTTTCTCAGTTAAAGAAAAAACAATGAAAAGAAAGAAAAAACATTAAAGTATGGCACAGGACGACTTAATTGAACAATGAGTGCATGCTTTTATGTAAATTTCCCTGTCTGTTTCTTCATCATTGTGCGATATCATGCGGTGTGTGTGTGTGCATGTGTGAAATTACTGGAAAAAAAAACAACATTAAAGCATGGCATAGAACCACTTAATTGAATTATGAGAGCATGCTTTTATCTAAATTTCGCCGTCTGTTTCTTCATCATTGTGTGATATCATGCGAGTGTGTGTGAGTGTGCCTGTGTGAAATTACTGGAAAAAAAAAAATAAGGCATGGCATAGGACCGCTTATCTTAACTACAAGTGCATGCTTTTATGTAAATTTCCCTGTCTATTTCTTCATCACTGTGTGAAATCATGTGGGTGTGTGTGTGTGTGTGTGTGTGTGTGTGTGTGTGAGTACAACACTATGTTAATCTGACAGTAAATGGTTTCAGTCAGTCAGTGTGTGTGTGTGTGTGTGTGTGTGTGTTGTTACTGCTCACTGTTCATTCCTTATTATTTAATTTTAGTATCGGTTGTTCTTTGAAAGCAAAAATGTATTGCATGTTCTTTGTAAACAAAAGGTGCATCCTCTGCAACACATTATTTTGTCAACAGGGTGTGATTTAAGCATTGCCAACAACATGTCAAGTATTTCATCGTTATGATTTTGAATTAACTTGTTGATTTAATCACTGTGAACGTAAAAGAACGTAAATATACATTAAAATGCTTTTTTTTTAAAACGAAAGGTAAAATTAAAGAAAGATTTAACTTTACTTTGGACTCTACCTTTTTATCAACTACTCTGTTTATTCAGTATGTTTGTGCTGTTACAGCAATATACATAACTGTGAAGCATAACATACAATCACCCAAAAATATCATAAATGTTACTGTCACAACAATGTAATGTCTTAGCAATGCAATGCTACTGTAGTTGTATTTTAGCAGTTTTTACTTGAAAGTAATCACTAAGTGTTCAATGCCTTGCTGTGTTTGCCAGTGAGGAGGGGAGGGGGAGAAAGCAAATCTTTACAGTTAAATTACAGGCATTTCAAATACACTAGGGAAAAAAAAATTAGATTGCTAAAACCACACTTCATTGAGTCGGATTGACTCGACAGTGACCCCCCTCCCCCCACCCCCCCATACCCCAACCCCCACTACACCCTCCTTACTGTCCAACTTCAGATTGTTCTCTCTCTCTCTTTTTTTTTTCTTACCCCCAAACACGCTTTGCACATTGAGTATGACAGTAATGATCAGTGTTTCGATCAATGGTCATTATTAGAAGACTGTGCTTTTAAAGCCTCGGACCGTCTTGTACGCGTGGTTGTAGCTTCCGTTTTGAATATGTCTCAAACAGATGTTTTTTAACTATGATTTTCTCTGTTCGTATAATAGAATCAGTAACAGTTCACAAATACATGAATCGACATAAGTGAAGCCCATTACTGATATCTATTTTCATTACTTTGTCTTGTACAAAAATACGATCGCTTCGAACGGTGCAAAGCGTGGCATTTCCGACCTGTTTAATCTCGACGAACACCAGCTGAATTACGAACAAAATATACAAAACATTGGCACGGTATTAAGCAAAATGAAATAACTGAATCGTTTCATTAATGTTCTGGTTTGTTATTATATGCATTTACCTTACCAAGTGCATCTTGCAATTCAACAACGCTTAGCGCATTCGACTCGGTCACTGTCGGATCTCGGCTTTGTTCCGCTGTTGTTTGAAATCTTAGACAAGGAGCCAATGTTTGCATTTGATACCTTCGCTTTGATTGGCTTGCGCTTTTCGAGCATTCAACCAATTGCTTAGCTTGATACACCAATGAATGCAGGAGAGAACAGCCTTTCTAGCGCATCGTTAATGTGTATGTTTTATTCGCAAGTTTTTTAGCAACGACGTTGGAAAGACAACACTTGTAACAAGCCTCATAAAAACTTCGATTCTAATTAATTTAAACACATCGTACTAAAAAGAAAAATAGACTGAAATAAAGCTTGAAACATGCTTTTGTATTCTGACCTATTTAAACACCAATGAATGGAATTAACACATTGTATGCGTTGATTTTCGACACTGTAGCTTGAATGCTCAGCCAAATGCCGTGTGCGGCGCATCGGGATGTATGACGCGCTTCATTTTTGTGTGAATGGATGGGTGTATTTGGAATAAAGTAATCATCATACCGTCTGTTGCAAACACAAATAAACACCGAGTTCAAAAGGAAACTATATTCTTTATTCTTGACAATTTTCATCTGATTCTAAGTGCATTATTCATAGACACTGCCTACTGAAAACAAGCGTATTTTTCACTCGGCTGAACTTTCCTGTACGCTGAAAGAAGGGCTGCCGGTACCTACTGTCTAGGAGAGGTCCAAGCCAAAGTGATGTGTTGAGGGTGCTGGCCCTCTCAATCACCAGGATCTCATTCCCCTCCATCACAGGTCGCACCGCACGGCAAACGCAGCAGATCTTAAGAAGATAAGATAAGATAAAATAATGTTGCTTATAGCCCAGCCGACCGCAAAAGGCCACATCAGGGCTGTCACCACGTTAAAATCAACTCACAAGTCAGTCATTCACACAATTCTTAAAATACATAAAAAAAACCCATGGATCTTAAAAAGACCACAGAGAGAAAAAGAGTGTGGAGAAGAAGACCTGAAGGGGAGACGAAGATAGAAAAGAGCCAAATAAGAAAGGCAGAAAACAAGAAAAGGAGAAAGGTGGGTTACTATTTGTCAGGATCCTCACCCTTAGCCTATCTAACATGGGAGGCCCTACCAGGGGCATCAACTCCTTACCACGTTGTGCTTAGGCCAGACAGCAACTTGACTTTTCAGGCCTAGAAGCATTTTAAAATACTAGCCCATCTTCAACTATTGATGCCCCCGCCAGCAAAGCCTAAGGGATCATGGGACCGCACAAGCCCTCCGACCACAACAAGGTTGCAAGCCCCGGAGGGTTAAAACGAGTGGCCTGTATGTAAACAGCCATCTCAGGAACATGCTAAAACCTCTTTCAGGTTTGGAGGGATTTTAAACAGTTTGTTATCTGTCTGCTAGTTCCATTCCTCTCGCCAAGGGTCTTTAATGCAAGTCTGTGGTTTGGGGTTTCAGATCAGTGTGAGGGATAGAGAATTTGCTCAACTCTTTCTTTGTGGCACTCTTGGCAAGTTGATCAACCACCTCATTGCCTTGAACGCCCACATGACTGGGAACCCAAGCAAAAACTAAGCTGTATCCATCTGATTGCAGAGAGATGAACAGTTCAAATACTTTCAGCAGTTGAGGGTGTTTGAGATTATGTCCGGCAACGGCCTCCAAAGCAGAACTGACAAAATGAGGAAATCTTTATGTTTCGATTTAGAGATTGTTTCAAAAGCCACGACCAAAGCTATCTATCAACTCAGCAGTGTAAACGGAGCTGTCGGTGGGAGTGTGTTTAGAACATCTCTGAGGGAGATCTGTTGCACAAAACACAGCTGAGGCAACTCCTTTCTCAGATTTGGAACCATCTGTGAAAATTCTTTTGAAAGCTGGAAACTTCCAACAAAGTTCAGCAAAAAAGGACTTGTGTGACACGGAACTCATGGTATCTTTGGGGTACAAGTCTAAATCAAACTGGATCTCTGGAGTAAATAAAGTCCAGTGTGGATCATCGGGAAACTTAGAGAAATCACAAACTACTCCAGCTCTATATTTGCTTTGTTCAAATGGGGAAGAATACGAATTCCCAAGGGTGAAATGGAACATGGGTGATCACTGATTTTTCTTTGGAACTTAATGGTCAAAATCACAGTCATATGCAGGATTTTAGAGGTTCTGAAGAGAGATTTAAACAGTAGTTCAAGGCAGTTTCAGTCGACGATATGAGAGGGATGGTTCTCCTGCTTCAGCATACAGGCTATAAACAGGGGTGGTGCGGAACGCACCCAGACACAATCCAAGTCCCTGATGGTGGATAGGATCTAGACTTTTCAGGTAGGAAGGTCTGGCCAAGTCGTACACTACACACCCATAGTCCAGTCTGGAGCGGATCAGAGCCCTAAACAGATGGAGGCGTTTTCTTGTCAGCGCCCCAATCTCTCTGTGCTATGATGCTCAGAATGTTCAGTGCTTTCTCACATGCAGTTTTTAAGTGCTTGATGTGTCCTTTAAAGTTAAGTTTCTGATAAAAAAATAATACCCAGAAATTTGGCTTCTTTCACAGCTGGAATGTTGGATTTATGTACAGGAATTTCAGTATCAGCAAAGACTTGACAAAAACTGTGAGAATGGATTGACTTGTTTTGGTGTTTGAAAAGTAAAACCGTTTTCCTTGGCCCATTGTTGAATCTTATTTACACAAAGGTGAAGTCCATGCTGTGTGCTGAAGTAAGAGGTTCCAACTGCATACTGTGTGAGGACTCAGAGCCCTGGTTTACTGATTGACATTGTCATTAATTTTGATACTGAAGAGAGGAGAAAAAATGCTCCCTTGAGGTGCACCAACTCCTGCCCATGGATGTCAGACAGCGTGGTGCCAATCTGGACCTGCCGATCAGCCAGAAACTTTTGAATAAATAGAGGCAGATGACCATGAAAACCAAGTTTATGGAGATCCATAAGAATTCCAGATTTCCAAGTGGTATCATAAGTTTTTTTTCCAGATCAAAAAAGATAGCAATCACATGTTGTTCATTAATGAACGCATTGCGGATGGAGGTGTCCAGATGGACTGAATGGTCAACAGTCAAGTGGTACTTCTGAAACCTGGAACTGTTCACTGGCTAAAAGGCAACCAGTTTCCAGCTTCCACATCAGTCAGGGAACTGACCATCTTTTCCATTAGCTTACAGAGGCAGCTGGTCAGAGCTGTTGGAGGGTTTGAAGGGTTGGTAAGGTCTTTTCCAGGCTTAGGAGTGAGGATGATCTTGGCTTTCTGCCAGGAGGGCGGAAAGTACCCTGTGGTCCAGACGGCCGTAGACTAATTTAGAAGGGTCTGGAGACAGCTTTCTGGAAAATGTTTCAAAACCTGATAATGAATATCATCCGGGCAGGAGCAGAATCGTTGTAGATTTACAGGGCTGAGTTCGATTCATCAAATGAAAAAGGAAGATTGTACACTTTAGAGTTGTCTGACGTGAAACTGTATGAAGATTTTTCTCCGAGTTGTTTGCTTTTTAAAAAAGCTGCAGACTTACTTAACCCTTACACCGCCAACATTGCCATTTTTGGCGACAATGTGTGTCACTGCCAACGTCACAAAAAAGCAACCAGCTAGGGTTACCTAATTCCCGATATTCTCACTCTCTAATCTGATGAGACAGAAAGCCAGAAGGAAATGTCATAGTTGGGCGATTCCCTGACCTGTGCTCACAGCCATTTTGCTTCATCACAGCGCTGTTCAGTTAAGTGTTCTTTATCAATTTCTTCCGAATGTTTTTCCCATTCTTCTGATTGTTTTTCCATTCACTGTGACATCACAACCAAGCACTTCATGTATTCGGCCTCACTGTACATTTACCACAGATCAGGTGCTGGAAATATTGAAAAGACGGACAGCTGATACTGAATAAGATAAAGAACACCCACATTGTGAGCAGAAGTATTAGAGACTCTGATAGGTCTTGATTTTGAAGAATGTCACTTTTCTGGAGCTCCTTTGAAATATTTGCAGCAAAAAGATTCCAATTAGCCTTCTTACAATGAAGCTCTTGTGCAACAATGGTGTTCTCAGTTGTTATTGATTTTAACAGAACGGGAAAATGGTCACTCCCATGCATATCGTCATGGACAGACCACTCATAGTCAAGGACCAGCAAGGGGTCACATATTGACAAATCTAACCTTTGTATCCCCCTTCCGCCCTATTCCGCCCGACCCGTCAGGCTCCTGATCCGCCCTGTACCGCCCGTTCCTCAGTTGGCTGATTGTCTTGGTGTGCCTCCCTTATTTGGGTTGACCACAGTAATAAGACAAACCAGTCGTTATCCGGGGTCTTTCCTCCCTTTACCAGCGCCATTTGTGAACAGCAGTTCATGGCTTTTTTTAATTTTTAATCGATTTTTTTTTGTCATCCCATCAACTTCTGACTATGATCGAAATGTCGGACTCTGAGAGTGACAGTGACATGAGCTTGCTTGTGGACCAAATGTTCAATATGACTGCGTTTCCAACCAAAAATGACAAGTGGAATGAATCGGACACTGATCTAGACTCTGCAGACAGCAATAATGACTATGAAGTTGAAGGAGTGAATGTGAATAGTGACAGTGACTCGGAGGTAGGCGACGCAGGTGACGCAGTGCACAACGTAAAGAAAATTTCATGTCAGTGATCTGTGTGTGCCAAATGTGCTCAAAAGCAAGAAAATTTCCAGTGACTGTGTTCTTTGTGTGTGATCACATTTGGATTATATCATTCATTACTTCTGGAACCATACGGTGAGTACAACAAAAATATTTGAGTGTTGTTATGTGTTGTGATGCCTGCCTTTCTTCCTTCCTACTAACACCTGCTCATAGTTAGAAATGTTATCAGTCATAGGATTTTTTTTTTCTCACAAACACAAACTAACTCATGCAGATCAAAAAGCATGCACTCCAACACATTTTCAGTAAATATGGTATGATTTTGATATGTTTATTTTTTTTTTTTGTTTGTTTGTTTTTTTTCCTGCTATGTAAATAAAATGTGTCACAAAAATTTCACGTATATTCCTAGCTACCTGTATAACTACTAACACCTCACAACACCCATCAGTTCTTTTCAGATGGTGAACCTGACCACTTGCCACCAAAAAGGTATGTACTATAAAGTTGATGGGTGTTGGATTGCCTGTCTATCTCCTATTTCATTGACGTAGGTGTGTTTTCCAGGTAAAATCAGGTGTGTGAGTGTGTTGAACATGAAAATATTTTCACATCCCCCTAAAATAACAAGTGTAAACCAAAGTTCAGCTTTCCATAGATTTTTTGCTAAAAATTTGAAGTCTTTCTATCCATTAGTTTATATTTTACATTTTTTCAAACTCAGTACCCCAATTCGGGCAGCAAATTCCAATATAAACTTAGTAGTAAAGGCCACTTCTGTTTCACGGAATGCAGGAAAACGAAGGCTAAACATGAAAGTACACCTGTGGAAGAATGGAGGTAAGTTGGAGACCCATGATTCAGACAACACAAATCCAACTCTGAATAGACATCTTCAAGAAGCAGATCTCTGGATGAAGATTTCACACCACCCCAAAGAGGATTATGTCCCCTGAAATCACCCAACAGCAAAAAAGGTCATGGAAGATCTCTAATCAGGCTGACCACCTCTTGTCGACTGACTGAGATAGATGGTGGTAAATATAAAGGACACACTGTAACTGTTTAGTGCAAAGTTATTATTGTGGCTGAAGATTGAAGAGAAGTATCTAAGCCAATAGGGCTGAACAGAAGAGACTTGTGGATGAAAAGCGAGACTCCTCTCCTTACTCCATCTGCAGTGGGTTGTGCTGGTTTTGCGAGAATATCAAAACCGGAAAGACTGAAATTCATCTGGTCTTGAATTTTAGTTTTTCCACAGCTATCACAACAGGCTTCACACTGTGACAAAGCAGCTGAAGCTCCTCAAAATTGGAAAAGAGACTTCAGATGTTCCAAGGGAAAATTTCGGACTCCACCATGGCAAGGAAGGTGAACAACTCATTCTATTTCTGCTTCCTCATTGTCTGATTAGTGAGGACAAAAGCTTGTTTTCAATTATTATGTCTTTTTGGGGCCAGCAAGTTTTTCTCCTGACCCTTTTTTGCTTGTGGACGATGAAGAGGCAGACAGAGGCCCATCAACCTCACCTCCACACTTTTCCCTCAGGGGCTTTTGGATAGGCTCCATGACCTTTGGGGGGAACAGCTGGTTTTCTGTTCCCATTCTTCCCAGGGGTGAGAGGCTTGAAGGATCTGGGAGGGGTCTGTTTCCAAGCCTGCTCACAGCAGACTTTTTTGTCTGTTGGAGAGACTGGTGGGTAGAGGCTTTAATGCCTCCGCTGAGCACGCTGGTTTTATATGGAGGTACGGCTGGTTTTTATGCAGGTTGACCTGATCCACCTGTTGATGTCTCCTGACAAGAGACAGACACTGTCTGGACCTCTCAAACAGCAGCAGAGTAGGACAAAGCTGGTTGAGTATGATTGCCGAGCACCAGTGTCTTGGCTTCATGGAACAGAATTCTTCTTTCTGTCTTGACCTGCTGGATGTATTTCTCAACCTTCCATTTGGGGCAGTCCTGCAAGAAAGAGGGGTGGCTGCCACCACAGTTGGCACAAAGGGCTGGTCCCTGGCAAGGCCCTTCAAGGACTGCTTTTGCAGCACCAACCAGAGGTCTCCTCCCCGAGCACCTGTCACGGACGTGGCAAAATTGCTGACATCTGAAACACCTCATCTGAGAAGGAATGAAGAGGTCAACTTTCACAACCAGGTAGCCTACTTTGATGGGTGAACAAAATGTTAGGAAGAGTGTGTTCATGCATATTCTCTCTGATCCTTTCCGAATTGTTACACTGTGTGCATCAATCATCCCTCAAGGCTCCAACTCTCTCATTATCTCTGCCTCTGACACTCCTCTCAGATCAGGGCATCTTATAAAGCATCTTATCACATCTTTTGAAGAGCCGAGTTGCTTGTGGTGTGTCACTCTGATCTCCCTGTCCACCAGCTTAATGGCGCTTAAAAGCTGTTCTGCTTGGCAGCTGGTTCTGCACTCCACCAGGAATGATCCGTTCCTAAGCCTTTTCACTGATTGAGGGTCACCTTGCAATTCCCTGGAACCCTTTCTGAACTGCAAACGGACTTAGGGCTGAAGTTGGCCTATCCTATTCAGTTCCCTGAATCCTGTCCTCCTTGTCTCTGTGTCCGAGTTGCTACCCAGATCTGAATCTTTCATTATAACTTTCTTTTTTTTATGGGGGGAACTTTTTTTTTCATAAAAAGCCATGTTTCATGTGTTTTGTTTCATCTCTCCCTTATCCACCTGCCACAGAAGTCACTGTCTTGACCCCTTCCAGGCTTCGGGAAAGATATAACGACAAACTTTCACAATCAGGTAGCCTACTTTGATGGTACCTCTGATGGTTGGAAATGAGATCCTGGTGACCCCCTTTGTGCCCACGAACCCATCAACTCTATCCCCCATTCATGCTCAACTCCTGGGGTCAGACAGCTGTGCACTACGGGGGTACCTTTTTCAGCCGAGGAACTGCCTGTCTTGACCAAGCCCCATGCAGGGGTACCCGATCGATACACCTGGGCCATAGTGTACCTCCTGTCTAGAAGAGGTCCGAGTCAAGAGATGCGTTAAGGGCGCCTGCCCTCTCAATCACCAGGATCACATTCCAACCATCACAGGTCACACTGCACAACAAATGCGGGCAGATCTTAAGACCACAGAGATCAAGAATGTGTGGAAAAGAAGACTTGAAGGGGAGACGAAGATAGAAGAGAGCCAAGTAAGAAAGGCAGAAATAAGAAAAGGAAAAAGGCGGGTTGCTATTAGTTTTGTCATTTGTATTTTTATTTCTTGATTAATTCACAAACATCCGCAGAAAATAACAGCTGAATGTGGGCCAAAAGCACACCCTCTCTTAGTCATAGAAAGAAGGTTTAGAGTACCTGCACTTACACTGGTAGTGCTAGCCATGAAAATACTGATATCAGTCTGGGCCATGAAGTGGTACACAAACTGGCATCACTGTACTACAACCAGAACAGGCACTTTACTTCCGCCACTTTTTCACAGGTGTTCCTTTGATGACACACCTGGCCGCATATGCCTGTGCGACAGTCAACCATAACCACAGGGGACTACCACAGGAAGTGAAGATGACCAAACTGAAGGTAAGGTAAGGTAAGGTAATGTTGCTTTTAGCTCAACCGACTGCAAAAGGCTATATCAGGGCTGTCACCACATTAAAATCAACTCACAAGTCATTCATTCACACAATTCTTTAAAATACATCTACCAAACGGAAGAAAGGGGGGACCTGATACAGTTGCAGAAAGGCTCACTGATGGCTACAGTCTACCAAGACAACTGTCAGATTTATCTCCTGAGCAGCAGTCTGCCTCCAGGTATGACAACAACGGATGAAAAGGTGATACTAACACATGGGCGTCGACAAGTCAGATCAGTACCATGCCTACCATCCTGTCGATCATCAAAACAAAAAATGGTGGTACATCTTCCATTCTTTGATCATCTGTGTATTCTTTCAAGATCAATCATTGTTTGATATTGTGTATTGTCAAGCCTTTCTTACATCTTCCATTCTTTGACCAATCTGTGTATTGTTCAAGCCTTTCTTAACTGGAAAAAGTCACTACACCCTCACAGCCCCCAAAGAAGACCTATGATCACCTGTGTTTTCATGTTGACATCGCTGATCAGCTTTGTGCTGGATTCGCTTCCAGAAAATGCAAAGCTGGGCGAAGCAAGCCCCCAATTGCGAAAGCTTCCACTGATCACCACAACGTGGAGAAGATTGAGGGCAGGCCTAAGGTGTGTTGTCAATGTGTCAAAATAGGCTGTTTGACACCAAAGAGATATGAAGTGGAGACGTCATATAAGTGTTTGTTCTGTCAAGTGCCCCCTTTGCTGGCCTAAGAATGATGTTTTCTGCGACAATCATAGCCAGAACACAGCCCAATAGTAATGCAGCTGTGATGTGTTGTTTTTGTTCTGCATACCTGTGTTTTTCAGTGACAGTTGTGACTGTGACTGTGACATTTAGCGGTGAGTGTGCACAGTGACACTGTGTTGTGCAACTGAAGATTGTGGACATACGTAATCAGCTGTAGATTGTAGAAGTGCAAAGGCTGAAGAAAACACCACAACATATAGAGTATTGGGGAGTGACTGAGTTCAGTATTGTGTGTGACAAATGACAAATTTTTGTATGACATTGGTGGGACAACCTGTGGGACCTGTACAGTGGATAGATCATGTCAGGTACGCCTCAGACTTCATTTCACACTAACAACTTGCATAAGCATGGCGACTGTGCATGCTTGCATGCTGAAAATTGCATGATCACCATAAAACTGCCTGCCATTTTTTTTTCTCTTAGAGGTTCACACACATTCCCCAAAAGTTATTAATCACACATACCCATTTTTAGGCTGAAACCTGTAAGAGAATCCGAAATCTAGGGGAAGTCTGCAGTCAGAGAAACTGAGTACAAGAGGGTTAAAGAAGGCAGAAGACAGAACTTTCTGGTATGGGGGACCCTACCAGGGGCATCACTTCCTGCCATGTTTGTGCTTAAACCAGACAGCCACTTCACTTTCCAGACCTAGAATCATATTCAAAATTATAGCCTATCATCAGAGTATAGATGCGCCTGCATCAGCACAGTACTAGAGGGTTAAAGAATCAAGACAGAACGTCTGGTATGCAACCCTACCAGGGGCATCACTGCCATGTTTGCTTAAACCAGACAGCCACCAGACCTAGAATCATATTCAAAACAATAGCCTATCATCAGAGTATAGATGCGCCCATCAGCATCATCATTAACACTACACCCTATACCTCACCATCAACTCTACAGCCTATACCTCGTCATCAACACTACAAACCATATTTCATCATCAACAATAAAACCTACATCTCACCATCAACACTACAACCCATACTTCACCATTAACACGACAACCTATATCTCACCATCAACACTACAACCCATACTTCCACCATCAACACTACTGCCTACACCTCACAGATGTGGCATTAAGTGTTGGAATGAATTCATAATGTCACCAACTTTGATGATGGGATAAAAAATCTGGGATTTCTAACTGCTCAGATTTAAACACTCCTTTACCAAATGAAAACCAGCAAAGTGGGAGCGACAGCCTAAAACACAGAGCATGTCTTTCTTTTAATCAGAACCTTCTATCCTTCCTTAAAATAAAAAGAAGCAGAGAGGGGATGGGGTGGGGTGGGGTGGGGTGGGGGTACCCATTATTTATGCTGCCATAGGCTGTGCATGGTAAATACACAAGAGTTTCCAGAATACACTGAACATAATGGTTTGTGAGATCTTTCACATGCTCATTTTGATCTGTGACCTTCAGGATGAGGACAACTCACTACTCATATACACATCTTCATATATATATTCACAGCGACATGCACAGGCACACACATGCAAGTTTACATACACTTAACATCACTTTTAACAAATGATGACTCAATCTATCAGATCAACATCTAAATAAATTAATATACGAGGAAGACAGAGCTATCAGCAAGCTGTCCACTCACATCCAAACGGGCCACCAGAGAATCCTGTGAGCTTTCCCCAAAGAGGGGAGGGTGGAGCTGGGATGAATGAAGATGACGAAACAGCTCCACTGGAGCTGGAAGGCACACTCAACGTTGGCATGGAAACACTAACCCCTTCCCCAGTTTCCAACTTTTTGGATGGAGAATGCAGGAAGTAACTGAGGGAGAGACCCTGGCCATGCAGGTCAGCACTGCCGCCATTCTCTTTCTTCATGGGAGACCGCAGCAACTGGCTGAGTGACAGACCATGGGCAGGGGACTCCACACTGTTGCTGTTCTCCCCCAGTGATGACTTCTTAACTGGAGAATCCTCAAACTCGCTCAGGGACAAGTCTGGCACCTGAAAATACCATGACTATTGAACACAGATCAGTGTCACAACATTAAGATAGCGGTAATGTCTCTGACCACACGTAAAAGATTCCATATACAAGTCTGTAAGGTAAAGTTTTTTTTTTTTTTTTTTTACTGTTCTCTTCCCTTCCCTAAGTATTAGTAATACTATTATCATTACTATTATTAATATCATTTTTTCATTTTCATTTCATTTATTTATTTTTTTCAATTATTATTATCATTATTTTATTTTTTTAAATATATTTCTGTATCATGCTTTTATTACCAGTACTATTATTACCATTACCTGAGTGTTTTGCATCTTGCCTGAAGAAGACCTATGAGGTCGAAACACGTTATGTTTTGTCTTGTGATTCGTTTGTCCACATTTTCTTTGGTGGTGTGCTACACTAAT